>PVJS01013641.1:0-26599 GCA_004027185.1 Glis glis | reverse complement strand
AGCAAGCACCTTGATAATCTTTTGATTAAGTGTGTGGTCCCTACACCAACACTCAGGCCTCACCTTCCCCAGGTTGGGGAGTTCCAGTGAAGCAAATGAGGAAGCCAGCTTCAAAATTGTTGACGTGAGTTTGGGGTTTGTGGGCCTCTCAGTTTTCAATTACAAGGCTCCTACTCACAAATAAGTGCTGTTCACCGGCACCTCTGGCTCCCAGGCAAGTTCAAGGGAATAATTTCACCAGTGATTAATTATACTGCAGCTACGGGGACTCGTCCTCCACACATCACTTTGTTTCTCATCTGAGTTGGCCAGGGTCCCCAGGGGTAGTTGAGGTTTTCTGATTGAAGTACCCTGAGTTAAGGAGAGGTGTTAGCGCGCCATGGGAATCTATTCACCAGGGGTGTATTGTACTTGTTTCAGATGCTTCAGGATAATACACCGGCTTCCAAGATAAGTGCTTTTTATTTCCCTGCATCTTAGATCAATTATTTGGAATCTTTTTGGTAAGTTAAATTTAAGAGCTGTAACTTAAACCACCACATCTCTATAATTACTCAATAAGTAAATGTTCTTACCAAAATTATTCTGTCAATGAGCTATATCATAATTATGCTTTGAAGAGCCTAGAAAAAGTAGGCAGAAACAAAAGGTGGCAAGAAGTTCCTTATTTAAAATGCCATGTTATGCTGGGTATGGTGGTACACACCTGTAATCCCAATACTTGGGAGGCTGAGATAGGATCGTAGGTTCAAGGCCAGTCTCAGCAACTTAGTGAGATCCTATTTCAGAATACAAAGTAAAAATGGCTGGGGAGTGTAGCTTGGGGATAGATTGTCTCTGGGTTCAATCCCTAATACCAAATAAATAAATAAAATGCCATGTTATGAATGTCAGAGCAGTGAAGTCCAGTCGCCGTAGCATCTGAGGGCAGGTGCCCGTTGCAAGTCATGTTTGGGTTCTGTCTTCCATCAACCTAGTGCACAAAGGAACAGACATGGTGCGCACTTTCCTTCTAAACTGTATAGATCAACATATTACAAGTGACTTCCCTTAACTAGTAAGGAATAGGAAATACATCTGTGGTTATTTTTCTTGTTCCTGGTGGATTCTGTTTAAACCTCAAGCTTACCCCTTCAAGGGAAGACTTTGTGGACTTCCAAATGACCCTTGGCAGAAGTGTCATTTCCTCCCACTAGTTGTAAGTCCTTCCAGGGTCTCATGAATCTAAGAGAAGGAGATGCTCACTGCAGGCAATGCAGGGTTACCCTCGGAGAGTGGCCGGTGTGGTCCACAGTGTTGGTTCATGTCATCCTTGAAAACCCACCTGTGTTCTGATTGGGGGTTGGGTTTCTGGTTGTTTCCCCCCAGTGCCCAAGAAGGTACCCCCTCCTGGCATGTGTTGGCAGCCTCCCTGCTTCATTCGGCCTTTGCTTGCACAAGTAGGAGGGTGCTTGCTGTGAAAGCCCAGTGTCCCCGTACTCATCGGAGCTGGCTGTCCTGGACTTCCGTGGCAGTATCCTATGGCATAGGCTGCAGTTGGTATCCAGGGAATGGTCCCAGGAGACAGCACTTCACATGTGGAGTTAAGTGGCGCAGTAGCAGGTGCTGAAAGGTTGGCCTACATGCTCCGCCAGACTCCAGGCTTGAGTGGCCGCACCCATTTACAGCTCGGGCCCTGATGAGGTATATCTGCGCTACCTCAGGGTGCAGAAACAGGATCAGCTAGGTAAAATGGGATTTTTGGACTTCTGGCTGCTTCCTCTTAGGTAATAGTAGGGACTGTGGGAAGGGAAGACAGAACAAAGAGGAACATGTGCCTTCCAGGTAAGATGGCCCCTTGCAGTGGGGGAGTGGAAGGAGGGGAGGGCACGGAGCACCTTCCAAACCCTTTGGTTGTACAGAAATCTTTCTGCCAAGCTTAAAGGGAGACTTTTCTGTCCTTACCCATGGGGTTCAGATAAGAACCCATAAGGGCCTGGGGACTTCCACAGCCACGGCAGGGGACTTTTAATTGTGGGATCTCTTGGACAAAAAGGGCTAGCTCCCTATCCATGGTTCTTCCCCCCTGGAGCACAGAGCTGGGACCTCCAGCTGACTGAGTACATTTCTCAGCGTGGGCCAAGCACTTAGGAGCCAGGTGACGGATGTGCCAATTATTCGTGTTCTGAGGTTTGGGCTCCTTTCGTACTCTGGCGACAGAGGGAGAGAGCTCTTCTCTATGTTGACAGGACACGATTCGGGCTGACGTGGGCTGGCTTGGGCACAGCGGCCATCGGTGTTAGAATTCCTGACACTGCTGTTGAAAGCCCCCGTCTGGTGCCAAGGGACGTGTGACAATGGCTTGACTGTAAAATGTTGCGGTGCTTGTTTGCATTCAATCAAATACTTTGCTCTTAAACATGCATTAAAGAGACAAATAAGTCAAATGACTTCAGGAAAACCTAATGTTAAATTTAGGCCTGTGCTTTATAATGCTATTCAGATTAAAGCTATCAAGATACAAAATGCTGTGATTATACCCCTATGGGGTTTGGTTGGATTTCTGGCTCTGTATTTCCACACTATTTGCAGTGATTTGAAGAGGCAGTGAAATGCATCGGAAGCATTGATTTTTCCTTGTAACAAAAACACTAAAATTGAGAAAAATCTTGAGAATGCAGCCATTTTGGAAATGTAGATAAAGAAGAGAAAAGCCGAAGATTTGGGTGGTTTACAGAGCAACGTGGTCTTGTAACTGCTGCCACCTACTGCATGTGGTTGATGTTTGTTTAAACTTCAGAATTTCAGGAAGGTGAGGCTGTTGAAAAAGATAATTAGAGCAAGGTAGACATCATTAGTTTACAGCATTTCTTCTCTACTCCATAAGTGGCTCTTAATTACCGAGACAGCCGCCAGCTTTCATTCATTACCTTCAAGTGGATTTAAAGTTTTTCTCATTTCAAAGTTCCTTTGCCAAGGAACCTTCACAGTAAAGCTGTAAGATGTGTTCAAAAGCTTAACGGGCTCGGGGATTTCTGTAGTAGACATGAAATATTTTAAAGAGGGTTCCTTTGTTTGTTTGTTTGTTTGTTTGTTTGTTTGTTTTGTGTGTGTTCTTTTAATTTGTAGGATAAACATTCTGGGTTTGGATTATAAATTAATTCCCATGAAAGAGGTGAAAAATAGAGCTAGTGCAGCCGGTGTGAGTTGCTGCAGTCGACTTGAAAGACGTGCCTTTGTTAGTCCTAACCTGGAGCTTCAAATTCCCCAGCTAGTTAACCGTAACAGGCAATATAGGCTCTGACTCAGCCAAGACCCTTCTCTTTTATTAAGACCCAGCAGTCATGGGGTCATTAGGTGCTTCCTGTGGAAAACAGCCTGCCCATTAATGTTTGGGGTGGTCCCTCGACAGGATTCCTGTAAGTGCCTGACATTGAGTTTTTGAAAGAATTTCAAGCTGGTGGGAGACTTGGACGTTGAGACTCACCAGCAGTAATGTCTGCAGTCCTAGCTTTCAGTCTGTGTTAAATATGCCACGCTAGATGTTTGGAATGTTGCTACTGGTTATGTGAGTTGACATAGTGCCACCGTAGAAGATTCGGAAGCACAAACTTCTGGGGACCCAATCACTGTACCTGGGAAGAGTCTACACACATAAAAAGATGTGCTTCCCTGGTGTCGTGTTTTTACCTTGTTGCTACTTATATTATTTCTAGTGGCTCCTGTTCCTAACTCTGGAAACGCCCCAGTGAGTGGACTTTTGCCTTTTCTGCCCTAGGTTATTTGCTTTCTAGAAGAGAAGGCCAAGCAGGATCTCCTGAAAAGCCACTCTCGGATCTGGGCCGTCTCTCCTACCTGGCCTACTGGAAGAGTGTCATCTTAGAATACCTCTACCACCACCACGAGAGGCACATCAGCATCAAGGCGATCAGCAGAGCCACGGGCATGTGCCCGCACGACATCGCCACCACCCTGCAGCACCTCCACATGATTGACAAGAGAGACGGCAGGTCAGTCCCTCCGCCCTGGGCATCGCCGCAGCCTCTCAGACGTGTCGCACCGGAGGGGGGCCTGGACCTTAGGCACATGTATTCTAGTAAAGGTTTCTTGGTGGTATTATCAAAACCTTTCTCCTATAAAGAGAACATGAACTGACACTGCGAGTTGTATTTCAGCGTGCTGTGCGCTTCCTGTGATGTGCTTTCTGGTTTTTCCTAACCCGTGTAATACTAGTGTCAGTACGTGAGGGTGAAGTGAAGTTTGCACTTTGTTCTGCCTTCTCACGCTACAGATTTGTCATCATTAGAAGGGAAAAATTGATACTGGGGCACATGGAAAAGCTGAAGACCTGTTCTCGAGCCAATGAACTTGATCCAGAGAGTCTGAGGTGGACCCCAATCTTAATTTCTAATGCTGCAGTTTCAGAAGAAGAGCGGGAAGCTGAGAAAGAGGTAATGATTGGCTTCATCATCCTGAGCTGTGTGACTTCAGTCTTACAGCTCTCTTAAGAAAGTCATTAATGTCATTGTCAAAGGCTTGGTTATGTAGAGAGAGCTTGTGAAATGATATGGCACTAATTTATCCTAACTGAGGTTGCGTGGTAAGACATGATAATTTTATTGAATTGAGTATGAAAAATGAAACATTTATCATTGATCACAAAGCAGCATTTTTCACTACTGACAGCATGTAATCAGATCAGATTTGGTGCTGAGCTCCAGGGCTGCAGTGTCAATCGATTCTTTGTGTTTATGAACTTGCTTAAAGTGCTCCATGCCAGTGAGCATGTAATGTAGTGATAAAGGACTCAAATCAATTCGCTGCATCATTAATACTGCTAAATATCCCATGAAACCCAATCTTCTTTGATTTGTTATCCTAACTGATGCAAAGGGTCCTGAGATGATGCAGCTGGAATTTGCTTGGCCGGCTGGCCGGCCAGATCGCAGCCCACTTAGAGACCCTTTGCCATTGATCCTTAGAGGCTCTGGCTGCAGAACTGCCCTCTCACCAGCCTCCATTTTTACCCTTCCCCCTCAGGCTGAGCGGCTAATGGAACAAGCTAGCTGCTGGGAAAAGGAGGAGCAAGAAATCCTGTCGTCTAGAGCCAACAGTAGGCAATCACCTGCAAAAGTACAATCGAAAAATAAATATTTGCATTCCCCGGAGAGCCGGCCAGTGGCGGGGGAGCGAGGGCAATTGATGGAGCTGTCTAAAGAGAGCAGTGAGGAAGAAGAGGAGGAAGAGGAGGAGGAGGAGGAAGAGGAAGAGGAGGAGGAGGAAGAAGAAGAAGAGGAAGAAGAAAATATTCAGAGCTCTCCCCCACGACTGACTAAACCACAATCAGTTGCCATGAAGAGAAAGGTCTGTGTCTCTGCAGATTTTCAGTCTGTGAGTCACTTTCAGTCAAATCTTATTTGTCAGCGCCAACATTCTGTCCACTCGTATTTGTTTCATTCTCTCTACTTTGGATGTGGTTTATGTGTATGAGTCCCACTGATCAGATATCATAATCATTTATCTTACAGTCATGATTGTGTGTTTACAGATAGGATGGCAGGAAACCAGGGGCAGGCCAGCTCCTAGGCCAGCAGTCACTGCCACCTGCTGGTCTGCAGGAGTACAGTCAGTCTGGTCAGAGTAAGGAAAGGGGCCCCAGAGGGCCGGGGCACAGCAACCAGCCTTCAAGGCTAAGAAGGCCAAGAGTTACCCAGCCCCATGCTCCTGCTTCTCGCTCATCCCTTGCATAGAATTATTAGAAAGTATTTTAGGCTCTTGATTTTTTTCTTTACTTTTTTTGTGTGTGTATGTGTGGTACTGGGGATTGAACCCAGGGGCATTCTACTTCCAAGTTACACCCCCAGCCCTACTTTATTTTTATTTTGAAACAGGGTCTCGCTAGATTGATGAGAGTCTCACTACTTGCTGAGGCTGCCCTCGAACCTGCGATCCTCCGGTCTCAGCCTCCCAAGCACTGGGATTACAAGCATGCGCCACCACGCCTGGCTTCTGGCTTAGGCTCTTGATCTTGATGCTTTATAGCCGACTATGCTTTACTGAAATTCCTTGTAACTTAATAGCCTGGTGGATTCTCCAGACTACACCATCTCATCTTCGACATCTCTGTCCACAGTTTCTGTCTGTGACATAGACAGGGAGTCAGGTATTGTGAGTATAGCCAAGACAAGTAGATATAACACAAGTTAAGGCTCTGCCCCAAGTGCATCCTGTGTGGTATCTGTCCAGCAACTTGCCATTCTGACTCCCAGCTCAGTGCTCTGTCTTCTAAGGCTGGCAGCTAAGTGGGAGGGTAGCTGTGGGGAGATGGTAGGAAGCAACATCTCATGAAGTGGACTTCAGGCTTCTGAATAATGGCTTCAATTTCTTATAAGAAGACTGCATTCATTTATTTTGTATATAATGAGAGAAAGTTGTCTTAAAAACAGAATCAGCCACGGCGTGACACACACTACTGCCACATGAGTGGAGTCAACCTTGAGAAAGCCAGTTATTTTATTGTCTACATTCATGTCTGGGAAAATTCTAGTAGTTTAGGAGGGCAGGCAGACTATAGGGATTAATAACCACAAATGTTAAATTACAGAATATGATTAATAGGCCTGTATGTGTTTTTTAAGAACATTCAGAGCATTAAAAATATAAGAACCAATAATTTTGGATACAGTTTACCTGGAGGTTGGCTCCCCCACTCTCTTTGCTGTACTGGAGATCACACCCAGGGCCCGTGTGTGAGAGGCGCGCGCTCTGCCGCTAGGCTGTACCCCAGCCCTGGAGGTTGCCTTTTAACCAAATATATCGAACCCTTCTTTGAAGTGCATTTCCAACAGCTTGGGGGCTCATTATGGACTGATTATATTTTATCAGCAAATCTACCCGTTATTTCTTTATTTGAATTTTCTATCATTAAATTCTTTTTTACTTGGGAAAAAATATTTTATCATTGCCAATTGTGGAGAGTTGTTTATGCTAACCTTTTTTTTTTATGGTACCGGGGATTGAACCTAGGGGCATTCTACCTCTGGGCTACACCACCAGCCCTATTTTTTATTCTTTATTTTGAAACAGGGTCTCACTAAGTTGCAGAGGGCCTCACTAAGTAGCTGAGGTTGGCCGCGAACCCGGATCCTCTGGTCTCAGCCTCCCAAGTACTGGGATTACAAGCGTGCGCCACCACGCCCGGCTTATGCTAACCTTTAGTCCAAATAGAAAAAAAATTTTTATATCTCATGTAAAATACAGATTTTACATGTCTTTTAACTTTTTAGATGTCTTCCATATTAAAATATTTTATAGAATTACCACATTCCAAAGCTGGGCATAGTGGTGCACACCTGTAATCCCAGTCCTTGGGAAGCTGAGACAAGAGGATAGCAGGTTCAAGGACAGCCCCAGCAACATAACAAGACTCTGAGCAACCTAGCAAGACCCTGCTTCATACCAAAAATTAAATAAAAAGGGTGGGGGGTATTAGCTCCGAGGTAGAATGCCCCTGGGTTCAATCCCCAGTACCACCACCCAAAAAAAAAAAATCACATCCCAGCAGCCACCAATTCATAACTCTGTTGACTTTTTAAATAGGAGAGTAATGCTTTCTTCAAGTACTTTCTCCTTTCTTTCCTTTCATGGTTCCGGAAATCCTGTGAAACGAGACAAGTAGGCCAGTCTTGTATACCATCATATTTTCCATAGTGCTTTGTAGGTTGTGAGTGTCCCTTGAGTGGTTATCAAGTATTAAATGAGTGACCTGATGGCCAGTTAATTATTATAACTTTTTAAAAATTTTTATTTATTTATTTACTTTTTTATGGTACTGGGGATGGAACCCAGGGGCATTCTTCCTCCGAGCTACACCCCCAGCCCTATTTTATTCCTTTATTTTGAAACAGAGTGTCACTAAGTTGCAGATGGCCTCACTAAGTTGCTGAGGTTGACCGAGAACCTGGGATCCTCCTGTTTTAGCCTCCCAAGTACTGGGATTACAAGCGTGCGCCACCATCCCTGGCTTAAATTATAACATTTATAGGAACATTGGGGTCCTTGATGACCTTACAAGGTCTATGATGCGCAGGATATTGAAGTCAGCAGGTACCCCTTGGAAAATATATGCTAGAAGAGCAAAGCTTAGCTTTTAAAATCTATAGTCAAGCTACTAGGATGTTTCCTCTCGAAACCTCTGCTTGAGTAAACAATTGTTTTATTTGGAAAACACTTGCCTGTGTAGTAGAAGCCCAAGAGGGATGTTAAACATCAAATGGAGGGTTAAGTACAAAGGCATTTACAGAAGTCTTTACGTGTCAGATTCTCAGACGTGCTCTCAGTACATGTTGGCTGCGTATCGACACAACCATTTAATTTCTCATGAGCTCCTATGTATTATGTTTGGAATTAATTTCAGAGGCCTTTTGTACTGAAGAAGAAAAGGGGTCGTAAACGCAGGAGGATCAACAGCAGTGTAACAACCGAGACCATTTCTGAGACAACAGAAGTCCTGAATGAGCCCTTTGACAACTCAGATGAAGAGAGGCCCATGCCGCAGCTGGAGCCCACCTGTGAGATCGAGGTGGTGGAAGGCCGCAGGAAGCCAGTCCTGAGAAAAGCATTCCCACATCAGCCTGGGAAGAAGAGACAAGCAGAGGAAGAGGAGGGGAAAGACAATCATTGCTTTAAGAATGCTGACCCTTGTAGAAGTAAGTAGCAGATGACACAGGTCTCCCCTGGCCGTCCGGCATGGCTTGCCACTGGAAGGCCACACTGGCATCTGTGAGGTCATGCCCACACACCTGAATACGTGCTCCTCTGTGCTTTCTCATTCATAAAAGGTCTGTCCTTCCTTCCTGGAATGGGATTTTATGTCAAATAGCTCCTAAAACCAAAACATGCCTCTAGGTGGGTTCATCTTTCCTGAGTGGCTTAGCCTTGAAAACTGAAGTCTGTTAGTAAGAAACATACTGTATTTCCTTGATTCTAATATGTACTTTCCTTTATATTTAATGTTTTGGAAATCGGGTATATTATTATCATCAATGTGAGCATCAAATGTGATAGTTCCTTTTTCCCTGGGAAATAGCTCTTAGGAAGCCAGTGGTGCATCTTAATAATCAGTAGTGTCTGAGGATATACTGGGGTCAAGAGTTATCTGAGCCAGGTGCGGTGACGCACTCCTATAATCCTAGTGCTTGGTACACTGAGACAGGAGGATCACAGGTTGGAGGCCAGCCTCAGCAACTTAGCGAGACTCTATTTCAAAATAAAAATAAAATGCCCAGGGGTGTAGCTCAATGGTACCAGCACTCCTGGCTTCAATACCCAGTACCATAAAAACAAAACAAAAACACTGTCAAGTATTGGCTTTGATAATAAAGGATAATGAAGTCAGGAAGTGGTCCTTCCTTTTAATTTGACAGGGATACCCCTTCCCCATGATAAAAAAAGAAAACCCAGTGAACATCCGTGAACTGTCTTTGATGGTCTGTTTAAAGTATACATCTTTGCCTGTCGCAGTGGGCACTTGGATTCTCAGCTGCATCATGAGGATTTATGAGACGGTCCCTCTACAGTTAAAATGACTCTCTCCACATCCTATTTCAATCGGGACTGGGCTATCTCATTTCCCTGGGAGTCAAAGGTTTTGCTCTAGCATTTGAAAAGTCAGTTTTAAGATCATAAGCTAACATTCTCTTGACTCCTTAGTTAGCAGGGACACTATCCTTGCATATACAATATCTGGTGAGGGAATGACATCTTACCCTGTAGAGAAACCAAGCCTCCAAGCCTTGTTCTTTTTCTCTTTCTTTTTTTCGTACTGGGGATTGAACCCAGGGACATTCTACCTCTGAACTACACCCCCAGCCCCATTTTATTTTTTACTCTGAAACAAGGTCTTGATAAGTTTCTAAGGCTGGCTCGAATCTGAAATCCTCCTTTCTCAGCCTCCTAAATACTGGGATTAAAGGCATGCACCACTGTAGTCTTCTCTTTGGTTTCTTTAAACGAGTGAACGTACACACAATCACTAATTGTAGTGAGAGGCTATGTGTGTGTGTGTGTGAGAGAGAGAGAGAGAGAGAGAGAGAGAGAGAGAGAGAGAGAACTGAGCCTTATTTCTACTTCTTGTCTATCTTCTCAGGAGCCCGTAGATAAATTTTCACTGCCTTTCTTCTATTTTGTGCTATTTACCTTTAAAAATTCTTTGTGGCCATATTATACCTGATTCCTTTTAGAGTCTTGTTTCTGAAAATAATTATCAGAAAACTCCTCTTCTGATTTAGGGAGGTAAACCTACAAAAACTGGTAGGACCAGCAGTGTGTAGAATAAGAGTGGACCTGCGGCCACTGGCATGGCCGTTCCCTGCCTTTGTGAATAGAAAGGAAATCAACTGAACATCTGGAGATGACTGTTAGCTCAGGCCTGGTGCTTGGGGCCTCTGCAGGATCATTCTACCATTCTACAACACATAGACATTCTTTTCAGCTAGTTAATTTGATTGTGAGGCTGGCAGGTAAGTTTGTATAATCCTTTTATTATGTAAATGAGCCAGAGCTTACCTTGCTGTGCACAGATTCAATTAGAAATCACTTTGTTCTGGCATCAAGGATGTCTCTTCCTTGATTCTTAGAGCTTATTTTTCTTCTCCAAAATAGTGCCCCCCATACACACACATAGTAGGCACTCTACTACTGAGCTACATCCCTAGCCCTATTTATTTATTTACTTATTATTTATTTATTTATGAAATAGGGTCTCACTAAATTGCCAAGTCTGACCTTGTGATCCTGCTGCCTCAGTCTCCCAAGGTATTTGGGATTATAGGTATGCACCACCATGCCTGGCCAAAATTGCGTTTCTAATAAGGTTCTTTATATAGCTTTTCCTTTTTTTTTTTTTTTTTTTGCGGTACCGGGGATTGAACCCAGGGATATTCTACCTCCGAGCTACACCTCCAGCCCTATTTTTTATTCTTTATTTTGAAACATGGTCTCACTAAGTTGCAGAGGGCCTCACCAAGTAGCTGAGGCTGGCCGCGAACCCAGATCCTATGGTCTCAGCCTCCCAGGTACTGGGATTACAAGCGTGCGCCACAACGCCCGGCCTTAGCAAATTTTAAAAAAGAGCTGGGAACCAAGTATAGTGGCACACACCTGTAATCCCAGTACTTGGGAGCTGCTGAGACGGGGAACACAGGTTTAAGACCAGCTTCAGCAACTTAGCAAGGCTGTCAGCAACCTACCAAGACCCCATTATAAAACAATAATTTAAAAAATGTTGGGGTGTAGCTCAAAGGTAGAATGCCCCAGGTTCAATCCACAGTACCCCCCACACACACAAATGGCCACTTATGCCGGGCCTGGTGGTGCACACTTAGGGAGGCTGAGACAGGAGGATTTCAGGTTCACGACCAGCCTCAGCAACTTATTGAGGTCCTTCCTTCACAACTTAGTGAGACCTTGTTTCAAAATAAAAAATAAAACAAGTCTGGGGCTGTAGCTCAGAGGTAGAATGCCCCTGGGTTCAATCCTCAGTACCACAAAAAACAAAGAAAATGACCACCTATTTTAGGGGATTAATGTGGTTTCCAATCTTCTAAAGATGTTAACTTGGATGTTTTATAAATATATATTATATATTTGCTTATATGTATATAAATGTATATATTTATATTCTGTGTTCATTTAGGTACAGAAGAATAAGGTTAATGGAACTCAAATGAACTTTACAACTGTAGTTTGTTTCTAATTGTCTTTAAAATTCAACCCTTACAATTCAACTCTTAACATTTGAGCCCCAAATTAATCCAGATTACAATGTGGACAGTGTTAGTGATAAAAAGAATGCCTGTATTTTCAGTATTCAGTAATTTCATGGAAATTACATTATAGGTTGTATTATGCAAAAATGATGATCCTATGTCAGGCACCACGGGCACGCCTGTAATCCCAGCTATTCAGGAGGCTGAGACAGGAAGACTGGAAGTTTGAGGCAAGCCAGGGCAACTAAGTGAGACCCTGTGTCAAAATAAAATAGGAAGGACTGCGGGTATGGCTCGGTAGTAAAGCACTTGCCTAGTATGTGTGAGCTTCTGGATTCAATCCTCAGTGCTACCAAAAAAAGATGATCTAAAAATAATGATTTACAGATGCATTTGTGTTTTGTGTATCTAGTTATTTATTCATTTCAGAAGTACACACTTTATTTTTATGCCAGAGAAAATATTCAAATCAAAGTAAATAATGTCATCTTAGATCATTTATTATTAATTAATTAATTAATTTATTTATTTATTTTGCAGTACTGAAGATTGAACCCAGGGGCATTCTACCTCTGAGCTACACCCCCAACCCTATTTTGTATCCTTTATTTTGAAACAGGGTCCCACTAAGTTGCAGAGGGCCTAAGTAGGTTGAGGCTGGCCACGAACCCAGGTCCTCCTGTCTCAGCCTCCCAAGTACTGGGATTGCAAGTGTGTGCCACCACGCCCAGCTATCTTAGATCATTTAAATCATCAAATGTCCACAAGTAAAAGTTCTTGCTGGACATGGTGGCACACGCTTGTAATCCCAGTACTTGGGGGGCTGAGACAGGAGGATCGCAGGTTCAAAGCCAGCCTCAGCAACTTAGGCTCTCAGCAACTTAGCGAGACCCTGTTTCCAAAAAAGAAATAAAATAGGTCTGGGGGTGTAGCCCGGAGGTAGAAGGCCCCTGAGTTCCATTCCCAGTACCACAAAAAAAGTTCTTCAGATAGATACAGGAGTTTCGCTTCTAGTCATTTTTCTAGTACAGTGATGATTTGGATATAAGCCAGCAATCCCTTTCTCCTGTATTTTCCAATTTGTAAATGTTCAAATTTTGTTTTGTTTTATTGTGGCACTCCAGGCTTTTACATCAGAGAATGTCTTGTTTTTTAAATTGAGATATTTTCCCAGGCCTAGGTTACTTACTTGGTTTGTGCCATGGGATCATTCTACATTAGTCTTGATTATCTTTACCATCCACTCTTCAAATGCTAAATTGAAAGCAGTGTTGGCTAATTAACTTGGAAGAATGAATTCAAGTTGTCCGTGGTTATGCTTTCTAAAACTCTGCTTGTCTTCCTTCCCCTTTCTGTCTCTTCACTAAGACAAAATAGATGATGATGCAGATAACTTGAAAGAAGGGAGCAAAGACAATCCTGAACCCCTAAAGTGCAAACAAGTATGGCCAAAAGGAACGAAGCATGGGCTCTCCAAGTGGAGGCAAAACAAGGAGAGGAAGACAGGATTTAAACTGAACTTGTACACCCCGCCAGAAACACCCATGGAACCTGATGACCAGGTCACAGTGGAGGAGCAGAAGGAGGTTTCAGAAGACAAAGCCAGCCCCACTCCCATCGCGACTGAGGAGGCGACGAAGGAGACGGGGGAGGCCCTGCCGCCTCGGGATGGAAACAGAATGGAGGAAACCTGTGTGCCTGCAAGTCCAAGTAAATCACCCAGTGAAAAACCAGATAAGGACCTTGTCAAACCTGAGGAGGAGGAGGAAGAGGAGGAGGAGGAAGAAGAAGAGGAGGAGGAAGAAGAAGAGGAGGAAGAGGAAGAAGAAACTATAGATAAAGACCAGGATGGTGCTAAAAGTCAGGAAAAAGAGGAACCAGAAGTTTCCATGGGAAAAGAAGATCCTGCGTGTTTGGATGATCATGAAGAGGAGGAGGAGGATGACGAAGAGCCATCTCACAATGAGGACCACGATGCCGATGATGAAGACGACAGCCACATGGAGTCTGCCGAAGCGGAGAAGGAGGAACTCCCGAGGGAAACCTTCAAAGAAGTGCTGGAAAACCAGGAAGCTTTTTTAGACCTTAGTGTCCAGCCTAGTCATTCAAACGCAGAGGCCCTGATGGACTGCAGCGTCGACCTCGCAGCTTCGTGCGACAGTGAGTCGAAGGAGCTTGCTGGGGGCTCTGAAACTGTGCCTGAGTCCGACGAGGAGCCCCCGGAAGAGCTGGCACAGAAGCAGGACCAGAAGAGCGGCGAGGTAGATCCCGAGTTCAAAGAGGGAAACACAGCCACCCTTGAAATTGACTCGGAGACTGTCCAGGCAGTTCAGTCTTTGACCCAGGAGAACAGGGAACAGGATGACACCTTTCAGGATTGTGCCGAGACTCAAGAGGCCTGTAGAAGCCTGCAGAACTACACCCACGCAGACCAGAGTCCACAGATCGCCGCCGCCCTGGACGATTGCCAACAGTCAGACCACAGTAGCCCGGTTTCGTCTGTCCATTCCCACCCCAGCCAGTCAGTCCGTTCTGTCAACAGCCCAACCGTCCCTGCCCTGGAGAACAGCTATGCCCAAATTAGCCCAGACCAGAGCACCATCTCAGTGCCATCTTTGCAGAACATGGAAACCAGTCCGATGATGGATGTCCCGTCTGTTTCCGATCACTCGCAGCAAGTCGTGGACAGCGGATTCAGTGACCTGGGCAGTATCGAGAGCACAACGGAGAACTACGAAAACCCAAGCAGCTATGATTCTACCATGGGTGGCAGCATCTGTGGAAACGGCTCCTCACAGAACAGCTGCTCCTATAGCAATCTCACCTCTAGCAATCTGACACAGAGCAGCTGTGCTGTCACCCAGCAGATGTCCAACATCAGCGGGAGCTGCAGCATGCTACAGCAAACCAGCATCAGCTCTCCCCCGACCTGCAGCGTCAAGTCTCCCCAGGGCTGCGTGGTGGAGAGGCCTCCGAGCAGCAGCCAGCAGCTGGCCCAGTGCAGCATGGCTGCTAACTTCACCCCACCCATGCAGCTGGCCGACATCCCCGAGACAGGCAACGCCAACATTGGCTTATATGAGCGAATGGGTCAAAGTGATTTTGGGGCTGGGCATTACCCACAGCCATCCGCCACCTTCAGCCTTGCCAAACTGCAGCAGTTAACTAATACACTTATTGATCATTCATTGCCTTACAGCCATTCCGCTGCTGTGACTTCCTATGCAAACAGTGCCTCTTTGTCCACACCATTGAGTAACACAGGGCTTGTTCAGCTTTCCCAGTCTCCGCACTCCGTCCCTGGGGGGCCCCAAGCACAAGCTACCATGACCCCACCCCCCAACCTGACTCCTCCTCCAATGAATCTTCCGCCGCCTCTTTTGCAGCGGAACATGGCTGCATCAAACATTGGCATCTCCCACAGCCAAAGACTGCAAACCCAGATCGCCAGCAAGGGCCACGTCTCCATGAGAACCAAGTCGGCATCTCTGTCACCAGCCTCTGCCACCCACCAGTCGCAGATCTACGGGCGCTCACAGACGGTGGCCATGCAGGGTCCCGCACGGACTTTAACGATGCAGAGAGGCATGAACATGAGCGTGAACCTGATGCCAGCCCCGGCCTACAACGTCAACTCGGTGAACATGAACATGAACACTCTCAATGCCATGAATGGGTACAGCATGTCCCAGCCGATGATGAACAGTGGCTACCACAGCAACCATGGCTACATGAATCAAACCCCCCAGTACCCTATGCAGATGCAGATGGGCATGATGGGAACCCAGCCATACGCCCAGCAGCCAATGCAGACCCCGCCCCACAGCAACATGATGTACACAGCCCCTGGACACCACGGCTACATGAATACGGGCATGTCCAAACAGTCTCTCAATGGGTCCTACATGAGAAGGTAGACACCTCGGGCAGTCCACAGAACCCACTGGGCGTCACTATTGGATTGATCTGCACAAATACCTTTAAAGAGTACGATTTCAAAACCAGCAATTGGTGTGAATGCAAAAACATTTGTTGGCACCATTTATTTAAAAAAAAAAGCTGTATGCAGCAGAAAGCCTTATACAAGTTGTTTTTCTTTTTTTTTTTTCTTTTTTCTTTTTTGGTACCTTTGTTTCTGTTACTTTTATATGAAATTCTCTGCAGAGGAAGGCCTCTCTTTGGACTAGTATTTGGAGGCAGCCACTTGTGCCCGCTTCCATTAAACAATGTGGATATCAAGCCCCTCCCCCAATTATCTGTTTTAATATTGAACCTAGAACTTTTTTTTTTCCTTCCCTGTCCACTCCATGTAAATGCCTTTAGCATTTCAGTTATTGTACATTTTGTTTAAGGTGACACTTAAGCATGCCGCTAATGTCTTTGTTAGTGACAGTGCATTTTGTAGTACTGTACAAGTGTTGTGCTAACAGTAAGCCATTTCTTAAGTTTTTTGCCTTGATTAGGGTGCCCTAATTTGAGGGTTTAAAAAAACTATATTTTTGTTAATTATAAAATTGTAAAGAGCTATAAAAGCTATTCCCATTTGGTTAGTCAAAAGGGTTTTATTGCTACATGTTTGGTGTAAAGTTGAGACCCTTTTCCATTTTGGTGACAGATTTCTTTGGGGAAAAAGGCAGCTTTCTGTTTTATAAATGCAGACTTCTGTTTATTGAATGAAGCATATCTCAGTGTTTATCTGTCAGGTTTTGAAACATTTCATATATGTCCAAATACTTGGCAGGACTTAAAAAATAGTGAATTTGGTGTAAAGTTGCTATTTTATGGAAATGCCTCTAACTTTACATTTTCATTCCATCTGTAGATTTTTCTATCTTTATAAAATATTGGAGTTATTTTTTAAGGAAAAATAGAGAAGTAGCTTGTGAATAGCTCAAACTAAGCTTACAAATCGCATGTAAAAAAGCAAAAAAAAAAGTTATTTGTGTCTGTTTATATTGCTTCCTTTTTTGTAGCCTTTGTACTTGTACAGGGTGACAGTAAGGGCCAAGCAGGAGAGGCGTAATCCTTGTATAAAATAGGAGCCAGCGACACTCTTGTATTTATCTGTTCTCTTTTTAGTCAGTTACTTCAAAAAAAAGTAAAAAAAAAAAAGCTGTACATTTTAACATAAAATAAATTATGATGAGCCATTTTTAGCCTCGTGTGTCCTGTCATATTATGATTGATAGAGAATGACCAATCGAACTGTATCACGTGTCACATCTCAGAACACATACACATTTTGGGAAAATAAATTATTTAGTGTAAATTGGACTTAAGAGATTTTCTGATTTGTTTTGACTTTGGGGGAGGGGTTGGCAATAAATAAGAGTAATATCTAATAAAACCATCACATATACCAAATACCTATTTAATAAATTAATTTATAATGGATTTTAATGCTTTTCATGAAAGTTTATTTTATGCTAGTGCATACCTTCTGTATGCCAATCATTGTCTTTAAAATAAAGTGAATTTGTTTTTTTCTTTTTGACTTTGATCTTCATTTGCAAAGAGATGCTACACAAATCTCCACTTGCCTCATTTGTACAGTCTGTGTAAACCCCTCAGAGCCCACTGTCATGATAGCAAACTTCATTTTTACAAAGATTAACACTGAAACACCCAATTGGGGATGGGATGTTTAAAAATGTATCTCCTTTAAAAAGATGCGAAAGTTTTGCTCTGTTGTGAATGATTGTATTTTTTTCAGAGTCTAAAATTTAGATACTCCCTCCCCCCAAAAAAGTGAATGTTCACAAATATTGTTTTATGACATTCAGAGAAAGTTTTGCCTGTAAGTTAAAACATTTAATTATTGAAGCAACAAGTCTGGAAATGAATGCTTGGCTTGGCGCCTGTGTTAAACTGGCCCACTGAGTGCCCATGTCTAAACATGGGTGCTCACAGCTGTCCGCTGAGCAAGTCACTCTGTCCATTCAACACAGTAATTTGGTGCTGTACACATTATAGACACGGACCTTAAAGCGGCCTCAAACTAACACACTGAAAAGCAGGATAGAGCCGGGCGTGGTGGCGCACGCTTGTAATCCCAGTATTTGGGAGGCTGAGACAGGAGGATGCGGGTTCGCAGCCAGCCTCAGCTACTTAGTGAGGCCCTCCTCAATTTAGTGAGACCCTGTTTCAAAAATTAAAGAATAAAAAATAGGGCTGAGGGTGTAGCTCGGAGGTAGAATGCCCCAGGGTTCCATCCCCAGTACCGCAAAAAAAAGAAAAAGGGTAGTGCATACTCAGCGCAGTAAAAGGCCCATGTGGAAGAAGGGTGCGGGGGGGGGGGTCTGGCCTCGTGCTCACCCTTATCCTTACTTTAACAGTTCAAGCACCGTGGGTTCGATACTCACATTTTGCCTTTAGTACCTTCTTCACCTGTAGTGGCTGAGGGAGCGCTTCCAGGAACAGGCTTCTACATGTGGCCAGGGAGAAAAGGATGCTGTGCTGGTAGGAAGACTTCCAGTCCATCTTCCGGGTGGGAAGCGAGGTGCTCGTAAGAATCCACTGCCACCGCAGGTCAGGAGCAGCCAAGCACCCAGGCAAGTCTGTCTGAGCCTGGGGGCGGGACGGAGACCCACACACAGCCTCCACAGGCCCCAGATTGAAACTCATGATTTAGTCTCCCTCCTTTCTCTGTGTTACGATCCTGGGGAGCTGAGATTCCCCTTAGCAATAGCCCGCTAATCGCACCCTTGGGTTTGTGGGATATCTCAGCTCCAGTGTCCAACCCCTACCTGCCTCACAGTCCTCTTGTGGACCGGTCCCAGTTCCTGCCCCAGACCTGCCAGACCAGAATTGGAACAGAACTGGGGGCACCTTGTGTCACAGGCTCCTGAGGGGCTGCAGCATGGCCAGGGCTGGCAACCTATCTCTGGGCCCCAAGTACCCATGAGCGGAAGGCCTAGCATAGGAGAGGAAGTGCACAGCCGAGATGGTCGCAGAGCACCCTGCGCTCTCACCCACCGCTCACTGGAGAATTCAGTTCTGACCCATCTGTGACAGCGAGGGTCCTGGGAAACAGGAACTTGGATTCATCAGAACCGCGCGCACACACCCTGAGGGTGGGATTCACTCACGGGCCACATCTCTGGAAACCAGTAATACATTCTTCCATTTATAAGAGCGGTAACGTGCTGTCCATTGTTAAGCTCACTTACCACTCGAGGGGTGTGCGCCCAGGTACACAGGCGTGGACCTTCCTCACAACACGCTGTTTGAAAAATAACGACTCAGCCGGGCGTGGTGGCGCACGCTTGTAATCCCAGTACTTGGGAGGCGGAGACCGGAGGATCCGGGTTCGCGGCCAGCCTCAGCTACTTAGTGAGGCCCTCCGCAACTTCGTGAGACCCGGTTTCAAAATAAAGTATAAAAAATAGGGCTGAGGGTGTAGCTTGGAGGTAGAACGCCCCTGGGTTCAATCCCCGGTACCGCAAAAAATAAAAAAAATAAAAAAAATAACGACTCAACACTCAGAGAGTTTAGGAACGTTTTCCCACGTGACGCCCACACACCCTGTACAGGAAATGGGGTGCTCATTTCCATTCACAGCTCAGGAGATAGAGGCTCAGAGAAGCTAACTAAATCACCTGAACTTACCCACCTAAAATTTGTAAGCTGAAACAAACCTGGGTCTCAAAATCCCAGCTTTCTCCTAAAACACTACCCTGTGAAAAGGCCGTAACTCCTTGCCTCTCTGATTTAAAGGCTTAGCTAATGAATACATGATGCTGTAAACACTAAAAAAGCACTATATAAAGACAAGCTCCTGTGTCTGCAGTCAGTCTTAGATTCCAAAAGTACAAGCTCTGTGATGTTGCGGAGCAGGGCCTTCCATTTCTCTGTGCCCAGACTTCCCCAATTCCTTCTACCTTCTGTTCCCTTTCCTGGATTCCTCCTCCACCTCCTCTCCTGGCTGTAAACATCTGTGTCCTGCAACTGTAGGGCCTGGAGCATCCTCTCTTCTCCTTATCCAGTACAGTGACTTCAAGTTTCACCTCTTTACAGATGACACCAGAATTGTCTCCAGGTCACATGACCCGGGACACCTTTCTGCACCTTACGGACATGACATGCTGAACGGGTCATTTCTGGTGTTACCCATTGCTCTCTCTCCTCTCAGCAAGGCCTCTCCTTTTCCTACTTAATTCCAAAACAATCTTGAATACTCATCCCCTGGCACTGACAATTCAGGGCACCTTCCCCTCTCCAGTCAACAGCCCCAGAGTGGCCAACCGGCTTGCCTCCCTTCCCAACACTCGACAACCCATTCTCCATGCTTCGTCCAAAGTGACTTTTTCTTTCCAGAGTGTATTTTGTGTGTGTGTATGTGTGTGGTACTGGGGATTGAACCCAGGGGCTTTCTACCTTTGAGCTACACCGCCAGCCCTATTTTATTTTTTGTTTTTCAAACTGGGCCTCACTAAGTTACTGAGGCTGGCCATGAACCTGTCATCCTCCTGTCTCAGCCTCCCAAGTACTGGAATTACAGGTGTGCGCCATAACAGCCAGCTTCCCATTCCCCTGCTTGAAGCCCTTCGTGTTTTGCCTCTCAACCCCTCTCCTTCCGTCCTCCCTCACCTGATGGCAGTTCCCCAGCCTAGAAGGGTGCGGGAAAGGTGCTACTTCCGGCCTACACTTCCCCGTCTCCTGAGAGAGCTGGTCCCTCACCGCCGGTCTCAGTTGGCCACTCTCCTCGCTGCCCTCCACCTCAGCCCCTGCTTTCCTCGTGGCACTTTATTGCAACCTGCATGTTTGTTTTGACTTTCGGCCTTCTAACCAGCTTTTGGCACGTGGTAAGTTCTCAAATACTTGTTGATCAAATGAACATTTTACTTGTGAAGGCTTGAGCCTCTTGTGAAATCTTCTGTTCCTCCTTGCTTCTACCTCTGGCTCTCAGGAGTCCCCAGGAAGAGAGCTGAGCCCCAGCACTGGTCCTGTCTCCAACGGCAGCGTCACTTTGGGTTTCATGACGTGCGGGGTTCCTGGCTGCAGCAGCCACCACTGTCCGCTTGCTGTTGCTACTGTTTTCTCAAGAGTGAAAAACACACACTGCCATGACTGGCTCAGCCCTCAGGGAGATGAACCCACACCCGCGCTCACACCCGCGCTCACACCTGCGCCCCCTCCCATGCCACAGCAAACACATTCACAAGCACTAGGTGCTTCCCTCAGTCCTGGTTCGCTAGTGTCTCCTCCTTTCCTCCCCCAAATTATAGTCAAACTCTTGCTTGTCAAAATTGACTACAATCCATCGAATTTGCCTGGGAAGTGGCAGCCCTGGCTCCCTGGGGGAAGGGAGGAAGCCAGTGCAGGACCTCCCTCCCCACCCCTGCCAGGCTAGCAGCCCCAGCCTAGGCATTCATGGGTACATAAATGTGGGGTGCCCCAGGGGCACTGGGGAAGCTCTCCTGTAACACAGCTGCCCTGAACGCTTTTCTGTGGTTAGAAAATCAATTTGGAGCCGGGCGTGGTGGCACACACTTGTCATTCCAGTACTTAGGAGGCTGAGACAGGAGGATCGCAGGTTCGCGGCCAGCCTCAGCTACTTAGTGAGGCCCTCCGCAACTTAGTGAGACCCTGTTTCCAAATAAGAAATAAAATTGGGCTGGGGGTATAACTTGGAGGTAGAATGCCTCTGGGTTCAATCCCTAGTACCCCCCCCAAAAAAAAAACAGAAAAAAAAGAAAATCAAATTGTATTTTTAAATTATTTTTTATAAGAATGTGCGTTTCCTTTCAGACAAAGCCAAACATTTCATCACAACACAATGCTCACACATTTTTAAATCCTTTTCTACTTCCATCTTAAAAAAGAGAGAGGCAGGCATAGTGATGCACACCTGTAATCCCAGCACTTGGGAGGCTGAGACAGGAGGATCGCAGGTCTGAGGACAATTTAGCAAGACCCTGTTTCAAAATAAGAAAGGGCTGGGGGTGTAGCTCAGAAGTAGAATGCCCCTGGGCTCAATCCCCAGCACCAAAACCAGGGGGCGGCTCTCAATCCCCCTGCACCCAGCACACACTCAAGGTTTAATAAGGTTGGGAGAGGCCAAGCTTTGGTTTCACCGTCCTTCTCCGTGACCACGCAAAGTCACGGGCCAGTGCCATCTGCAGCCTTCCCCTCTCCGGAAGCTTCTGCGCCCAGCCGGTGAGGAGGGCCCTCTGGCTCCTCCTGGCTGTCCCCACACTGGGCCTGTCGCCTCTGCTGCACCAGCTGCTTGTCTAGTTCTCGAAGCTGCTTCAGAAAGCCCCGGTTGGGTAGGACGCAGCGGTTCTTGGCCACTTGTTGGATGGCGTCCACCAGGGTCATGTTCCTGTAGATCATCAGGTAGGCCAGGACCAGGGTGGCCGACCGGCTGCGGCCCATGGCGCAGTGAACCAGGATCTTATCTGTAGATGGAGTAGGGAGAAAGAAACCCACGCTGAGGGACAGGGCGGGGCGGGAAAGGGACCCAGGCCTAAGCCCCCCTCGGCAAGGTGGGGACACTGTCACTGCCTCCTTCATAGGGGTGTTGTAAAGGTAATTCTTACACACGCGCTTTGTAAACTGAGGGCTCAGGAAGTGGCAGATGTTTTTACTTTTGCCTCGGCGAGGAAGGGGAGATGAAATCAGTGCTCTCCTCACCTACCAAAGTACCTCTACATAAGAAGTCCTAAATCAGTGCGTTGGAGAAATGACTTTATGGAGGGGTGGGGTGTTAATGCTTATTTATTTATGTTTAATAGGGCAGTGGCTAGGGTTTAGATTTCAAAAGGTACCAAAGGATGGGATGCCCACTGCAAAGCCTGGGCGCCCAGGAACCACAGGTGTTATCAATATTTCCTCCCCACGAGGAATCTGCACCTGATACAGTTTCCAATTCTATACCACAAGTGACCTTTGAAAAATACTCATTTAGCAGGGCACCTGTAATCCCAGTACTTGGGAGGTTGAGACAGCAGGATCACAGGGTTGAGGCCAGTCTCAGCAATTTAGCAAGACCCTGTTTCGAAATAAAAAAATAGAAAATAGAGCTGGTGGTGTAGCTTGGAGGTAGAATGCCCCTGGGTTCAATCCCCAGCGCAGAAAAAAAAAACTATCATTTGCTGAATTTTGGTGTAGTATCAAAGAATATCCACATTTATCTGAAAAGCCTATTAAAATATTCCCCCCAAGACAGGCGTGGTGGTGCACACTTGTAATCCCAGTACTTGGGAGGCTGAGACAGGAGGACGCAGGTTCGCAGCCAGCCTCTGCTACTTAGTGAGGTCCTCTGCAACTTAGTGAGACCCTGTTTCGAAATAAAGAATAAAAAACAGGGCTGGGGGTGTAGCTCGGAGGTAGAACGCCCCCGGGTTCAATCCCCAGTACTGAAAAAAAAATTCCCCTCTTGTCCAACTATATTTGGATGAAGATGGATTTTCTTCTTATACTCCAACTAAAACAACCTCTCACAACGCATTGAATGCAGAAGCAGATAGAAGAATCCAACTGAATTGTACCAAAACTAACATTGAAGCTGGGCGTGGTGGTGCACACTTATAATCCCAGTACTTGGTAGGCTGAGACAGGAGGATCTGGGTTCGCGGCCAGCCTCAGCTACTTAGTGAGGCCCTCCACAACTTAGTGAAACCCTGTTTCAAAATAAAGAATAAAATAGGGCTGGGGGTGTAGCTCTGAGGTAGAATGACCCTGGGTTTAATCCCCAGTACTGCAAAAAATACATAAATAGCCAAGCGTGGTGGCGCACGCTTGTTTTTTTTTGTTTTGTTTTGTTTTTTGCGGTACCAGGGATTGAACGCAGGGGCGTTCTACCTCCGCGCTATGCCCCCGGCCCTATTTTTTATACTTTTTTTTGAAACCAGGTCTCACGAAGTTGCGGAGGGCCTCACTAAGTAGGGAGAGAGAGAGAGAGAGACAGAGACAGAGACAGAGACAGGGAGAGAGAGAGAGAGAGAGAGAGAGCGAGCTGAGGCTGGCCGCAAACCCGGATCCTCTGGTTTCCGCCTCCCAAAGTACTGGGATTACAAGCGTGCACCACCACGCCCAGCTAACGAAAGATCTTTGAGGTCTTCACTAACTATTTTTTCTTTTTTGGTGGTACTGGGGGTTGAACCCAGGGGCGTTCTATGTCTGAGCTCACCCCAACCCTTTTTTTTATTTTGAAATGGGGTCTCACTAGGTTGCTGAGAGTCTCGCTAAATTGCTGAGTCTGGTCTTGAGCCCACTATCCTCCTGTCTCAGCCTCCCAAGTACTGGGATTACAAGCGTGTGCCACTACACCTGGCTCAAAAAGTTTGAGAACTAGAAGTCTAAATGGAAAAGCTCTGGCCACTACTGAAATGGTCGCCGCCGGGCCAGCTGAGAGGTGGCGCTCTCGAGCTCGCCTCTATGTCTGCTCACAGGCTCCTTCTCCCTTGACCCCTCAGGGCTTCAGCACCATCACCCCAGCTCTGCAGATGGGGAAACAGGCTCAGGGGGCGAAAGGACTCACCAGAAGGCCCCAGGAAGCTGGGGCCAGCACTAGAAATAGCTCAATGCAACGTGTATTTGAGGCCCTACTGTGTGCCAGCCATTAGCCACTGTGCTCTGGACACAGATAAAGCTATGAGTCTGAGGGTCCCATTGCCACCTTCCAGCCCCCAGTGGACACCCTTCCTGTCACTCTGGGATCCCTCTGCCGCGAGACTCAGTGCTTCCCTGTTCCTGAGTCTTAGGCTTGAGCCTGGAGAGATGGCCAGGAAGACCCTGATGGGTTTATTTATTTATATATTTTTGTGGTACTGAGAATTAAATCCAGGGGCATTCTACCTCCGAGCCACACCCCCAGCCCTATTTTATTTTTATTTGGAAACAGGGTCTCACTAGGTTAATGAAAGTCTCTCTACTTGCTGAGGCTGTCCTCCAACCTGTGATCCTCCTGTCTCAGCCTCCCAAGGCGTGCACCATCAGGCCGGGCTCTGATGGGTTTATGGAGCTTGGCAGGATAGCAGGACATCTTCTGCGTGGATGTGCCCACCACCTCACCTTCCTCGTGGGACCATGGCCCAGGACAGTGGCGATGGCCAGAAGCCAAGGAGGCGTGAGGAAGAGGCCTGCACACCGGGCGCCGGCTGTGCCCGCCCGCCTGCTGGCATGGCCAACAGTAAGCACGGAGCGGCTTCTCCGCAGGCAGGAGCCGCCCCATACACAACTCTCCCCGCCACCTCTCCACATTATCCCTGGGCCCTTCCCGGGCTCAGAAAGAAGGCAGCAAGACCCCCCCCTTTACTCCTGTGTCAGGCTGGGCTTGGGGGGGCTGCACTCCTGGGGTGTGGAGGCGCAGGGCCCTTGAAATGCCTCCCTCTGGCATCCTAATTCCCAGGGGATCCCAGAGGCGGCCTGGCCCCCTGCCAGCTCTGCTGATAACTAAAGCGTTTCTTCCTCTCCTAGCAAAAAGGGTAATTCTTTCTGTCATGACTAAATACTTGAAACAGACGAAAGCTGTAGTTCATTAAGCCTTTTAGGAGCCTGAAGTCTAAGTGGGAGGGGAAGGAAGGGGGAAGATGGGGGGGAGGAGTAGGGGATTCAGGGGGTGGGAGGGGAAAGAGAGGGGGACACTTAGTACTGGCAGGAACTGAATCTGGTTTTCCAGACCACAGGCATTGCTGAGAGCTTGGTCAGCCTCCCAGGGTACAGAGCCTGCTGTTCTCTGGAGGCCAGTTGGGCCGCTTCACTGTCCCCACCATGGGCATCGTCCTTGGCGCCCAGCGTGGGGCGGTGGGAAATGGCTCAGCGGTCGGGAAGGCAGTTCCCAGCAGGCTGTGTTGTGAAAGCAGGAGACCGTGCATTATCCTCCAGCCATGGCGGGACCCTTGGCGAAGAGCATCAGCAGAGCTGGCATTTTCTAGAACCTTTCGGTACAACCCCAGGAAATGGAGCAGGATGAAATTCACAGCAGACACATAGGTAGACTCCCTCCACCGGCATACTCTTCTTAGTAGTTTGTCATAGTCCATTCTCAGAAACACCCAACAACATCAATAAAATTATTATCTCCATTTTACAGATGAGGTAGCTGCAGTGCAGAGAAGCGACTTGTTCAAGTCACATAGCTAGGAAGCTGCAGACCCATGGCAGCAAGACACCGGAGCCTGCACTCTGCTGTGCCAGTGTCTGCAGACTGGACAAAACCCTCAAAATAATACATCCTTTGCTGTATGCGGTGTGTGCTGATATTTTCTATTCATTTCTAATCTACTCTTTTTCTGGGGGAGGGTAGTGGTACTGGGGATCAAACCCAGGGCTGTTCTACCACTGAGCTATATTCCCAGCCCTTTTTGTTTTATATTTTGAGACAGGATCTGGCTAAGTTGCCCAGGCTGCTCTCAAACCTGTGATCCTTCTGTCTCAGCCTCTCAAGTATGGGAATTACAGGCATGCTCCCCCACACCTGGCTTCTATTTGTGTGTGTGTGTGTGTGTGCGTGTGTGTGTGTGTGTGTGTGTGT
Source organism: Glis glis (assembly GCA_004027185.1). Classification (NCBI taxonomy): domain Eukaryota; kingdom Metazoa; phylum Chordata; class Mammalia; order Rodentia; family Gliridae; genus Glis; species Glis glis. The sequence goes on along the minus strand of PVJS01013641.1, from coordinate 373 downwards.
GTGTGTGTGTGTAAAACTGTGGATTAAACCCAGAGGCATTCTACCTCCAAGCTACGCCCCCAGTCCTTTTTATCTTTTGTTTTGAAACAGGGTCTCGCTAGGTTGCTGAGGGTCCCACTACATTGCTGTTGCCAAGGCTGACAAGCCTGTGATCCTCCTGTCTCAGCCTTCCAAGTACTGGGATTATAGGTGTGGGCCACCATGCCTGGCTCTGGTTTCAATTTTATTTATTTATTTATTTATTTATTTATTTATTTGCAGTACCGGGGATTGAACCCAGGGGCATTCTACCTCCGCACTACACCCCTGGCCCTATTTTTTTATACCTTTTTTTTTTTTTTTGCGGTACCGGGATTGAACCCAGGGGCATTCT
>PVJS01013640.1:21737-41847 GCA_004027185.1 Glis glis | reverse complement strand
GCCGCGAACCCAGATCCTCTGGTCTCAGCCTCCCAAGTACTGGGATTACAAGCGTGCGCCACCATGCCCGGCTCTATTTTATTTTATTTTATTTTATTTATTTTATTCTTTGCAGAACTGGGGGTTGAACCCAGGGGCATTCTACCTCCAAGCTATACCCACAACCCTAATTTTTATTCTTCTTTTTTTTTTTGGCGGTACTGGGGATTGAACCCAGGGGCATTCTACCTCCGAGCTACACCCTCAGCCCTATTTTTATTCTTTATTTTGAAATAGGGTCTCATTAAGTTGCGGAGGGCCTCACTAAGTAGCTGAGGCTGGCTGCAAGCCTGTGATCCTCCTGTCTCAGCCTCCCAAGTACTGGGATTACAAGCGTGCGCCACCACGCCCAGCTGCTTTATTTTTTTATTTTGAAACAAAGTCTAAGTTTTGGAGGGCCTCACTAAGTTGCTGAGGCTGGCCTTGAAACTGCGATCCTTCTGTCTCAGCCTCCCAAGTACTGGGGTTACAGGAATAAACCACCATGACTGCCTCCCCCTTTGTATGTTTGTGTGTGGTACTGAGGATTGAATCCAGGGGCTTCTATCTCTAAGCTACACTCCCAGTGTTATTTTATTTTTTGATTTTTGAAACAGGGTCTTGCCAGGTGTGGTGGTGCATGCTTATAATCCCAGTACTTGGGAGACTGAGTCAGGTGGATCTCAGGTTCATGGCCAGCCTCAGCTAGTTAAGTTCTCTGCAACTTAGTGAGACCCTGTTTCAAAATAAAAAATAAAAAATAGGGCTAGGGGTGTAGGTCAGAGGTAGAATGCCCCTGGGTTCCATCCCCAGTACCGAGAGAGAGAGAGAGAGAGAGAGAGAGAGAGAGAAGAGAGAATTTCCTCAGGGCCCTAGTCCCACGGTCTTTGCTTGCTGTGCTGGCTCCCCTCCATGATTATGGGCAGACTCCCCACCCTGCCCTCACCCCACCCCCACCCCACCTACTCAAGGGCATCTCTGCAGCTCTGCCTCTTCTCTCACCTCATCATCAGCATCCCCAATATCCCCATCTTCACCAGATCTTTCCCCCGAGTCTGCATGTGGTCTTTTTTTTTCTTTTCCAGTGGTGGGGATCCAACCCAGGGCCGCACACATACTAAGCAAGTGCTGTGCCACTGAGCTACATCCCCAGCCCCTTTTTTAATTTTGAAAAAGGGTCTTGCTCAGTTGCTGAGGCTGGCCTCAAACTTGTGATCCTCCTGTCTCAGCCTCCCAAGACTGGGATTATAGACATGCACCACCACACACATGTGGCTTGTTTCATCTTAAAAACTAAAAACCCGCCGGGCGTGGTGGTGCATGCTTGTAATCCCAGTACTTTGGGAGGCGGAGATCGGAGGATCCAGGTTCGCGGCCAGCCTCAGCTCTCTCTCTCTCTCTCTCTTCCTGTCTCTCTCTCTCTCTCTACCTAGTGAGGCCCTCCGCAACTTTGTAAGACCCGGTTTCAAAAAAGGATAAAAAATAGGGCCGGGGGTGTAGCTCGGAGGTAGAACACCCCTGGGTTCAATCCCTGGTACCGCAAAAAAAAAAAAAAAAAAACTAAAAACCCTATCTCCTGCCACTCTCTAGTCACTGCTCACTCATTTCCTTCCCTTTTCAACAAAATTTCTCAAAAGAATCGTCTACATATCTACACTTGCTGCTTCCAGTTCCCCCTTCCAGTTTTCTCTTAAGCCCTCCCCAGCCAAGTGTCCACTCTAACCCTCTTAACTGATCCCCTGTCAGGGTGCAATCTAACAGTCGATTCTCAGGCCCCGTCAGCTGCATCAGTTGGTCACTCCCTGTTCTGCTGAGACTTTTTTTTTTTTGGTATTGAGGTTGAACCCAGGAGCATTCTATCTCTGAGCTGAGGACCTCATTAAGTTACTGAGGCTGGCCCTCCCAAATACTGGAATTACAGGGGTGCACCACCATGCCCGGCTCCTGACACATATTAGTTACTAAAGAAATCTCATTGAATGAATAAATGAACCAGCGTCAATCTAGCACAACGATTCTATACAGCAGGAGAGTTTTCGTGTAGTAGATAGGGTTTGTGACATCCACCCAAGCCCCACCTCACAAGGCATCTGTGATGTCATACTCTCCTGGTTTTCCTCCTCTCGTGTGTGTGTGTGTGTGTGTGTGTGTGTGTGTGTGGCTGGTACTGAGGATTTAACCCAGGAGCACAGAACTACCTCTGTGCTACACCTCCAGTCCTTTTTACTTTTTGTTTTGAAACAGGACCTCACTAAGTTTCTGAGGCTGGCCCCGAAACTGCAATCCTCCTGCTGCAGCTTCCCAAGTACTGGGATTACAGGCCTGCGCCACCAGGCCTGGCTCCTCCTCTCCTGGCTGTCCCTTCTTTTTTTTTTTTTTTTTTTTTGCGGTACTGGGGATTGAACCCAGGGACGTTCTACCTCCAAGCTACACCCTCAGCCCTATTTTTTTTTCTTTATTTTGAAACAGGGTCTCACTAAGTTGCGGAGGGCCTCACTAAGTAGCTGAGGCTGGCCGCGAACCCAGATCCTCTGGTCTCAGCCTTCCAAATACTGGAATTACAAGTGTGCGCCACCAAGCCCAGCTCTGGGTGTCCCTTCTCAATTATCATTGGGAGTGTCAATTCCTTTTCTCAAACCCAAGTGTCTGCCCCCCCTTTTTTGGTGGTACTGGGGATTGAACCCAGGGGCATTCTACCTCCAAGCTCTATCACCAGTCCTATTTTATTTTTATTTTTTGGGAGGCAGAACTGGGGATTGAGCCCAGGGGTGTTCTACCTCCGAGCTACACCCCAGCCCTATTTTTTTTTTTTTTTTTTGGTACTGGGAATTGAATCCAGAGGCATTCTACCTCTGAATTACACCCCCAGCCCTATTTTTTATTCTTTATTTTGAAACAGGGTCTCACTAAGTTGCAGAGGGCCTAAGTAACTGAGGCTGGCCGCGAACCCAGATCCTCCTGTCTCAGACTCCCAAGTACTGGAATTACAAGCGTGTGCCACCACGCCCAGCTATCCAGACCCATTTTTTTATTCTTTTTTTTTTTTTTGTGGTACCGGGGATTGAACCCAGAGGCGTTCTACCTCCGAACTACACCCCCGGCCCTATTTTTTATACTTTATTTTGAAACCGGGTCTCACGAAGTTGCGGAGGGCCTCACTAAGTAGAGAGAGAGAGAGAGAGAGAGAGACAGGGAGAGTGAGAGAGCGGAGGTTGGCCGCGAACCCGAATCCTCCGGTCTCCGCCTCCCAAAGTACTGGGATTACAAGTGTGCGCCACCACGCCCTACTCTTTATTTTTTTTAATTTAATTTAATTTTTAAAAAATTTTGCGGTACTGGGGATTGAACCCAGGGGCATTCTACCCCCGAGGTACACCCCATCCTTATTTTTATTCTTTATTTTTGAAACAGGGTCTCACTGAGTTGCAGAGGGCCTCATTACATACCTGAGGCTGGCCGCGAACCTGTGATCCTCCTGTCTCAGCATTCTAAATACTGGGATTACAAGCGTGTGCCACCACACCTGGCTTTATTCTTTATTTTGAAACAGGGTTTCACTAAGTTGCAGAGGACCTAAGTAGCTGAGACTAGCCGAGAACCTGCGATCCTCCTGTCTCAACCTCCCAAGTACTGGGATTACAAGGGTGTGACACCATGCCCGGCTTTATTTTTATTTTGAAACAGGGTCTCACTAAGTTGCAGAGGGCCTAAGTAGCTGAGGCTGTCCTCGAACCTGCAATCCTCCCATCTCAGCCTCCAAAGTACTAGGATTACAAGCGTGCGCCACCAGGCCTGGCTAAGTGTCCCCATTTCTCAGGGTTCTATCAGGTCCTGGTCTCCATTCCTTCTTCATACTCTCCCGGGGCTAGATTACTAACTCCCACAGCTTTAATTACTATTTTCAATGATCCTTTAATCTTGGTTTCAGGCCCCAATTTCTCTATGAAGGTCCAGCCGCTGCTGTTGTGCAGCTTTCCAGACCTCACTGCTGGGCGTCCCACACCAAGCTTCTCTGGGGCCCAATGTCTGGCTTTGGTCCTAGACTGTTCTTTCTCTTTCCTACTCCGCCAGCCAATCCCGGGGCTTAGCCTCCTGGGCGTCTCTCCCACCTGCACCTCTTGTCCTTCTCACAGTCCCGCCCTGGTGCAAACCCTCCACTTTCCCTTACCCCCAGCTGCCTCCCTAGACTCTCAACTCCTAGTTCCATTCCTTTCAATCTACCCTCCATATATAAGCCAGAGACATCTCTCCAAACCCCCCAACTCACCATGACCCTCCCCATCTTAAATCCCTTCCATGATCCCCTAGTTCCCTCAGGACAAGTCCAAACTCCCTCCAGTGGCCAAACATCTGGCCGCAGCTCATTTCTCACCACGCCCTGTCTTGAAGTCGACACTCCACGCCGACTGCATTTCTCTGAGTTCCTGTAAGAAGCCATTTCTGTGACACCTGCGAGCCTTCTAACTGCGGGCCCCCTTCTGATTAGCTCAGGACAGTTTGTGTACTGACTAGATTATAACAAAAATCACAGCCACAACTCCCGTTTATTGACGGTCTCTCTCCTTCGTCCGGGCGCTTTGCATGCCTTCTCTAGTTCCATCCCTAAACGGTCAGTCTCGCCTCGCTAGTCCCATCGAGAGCGGCTCAGAGCCGCGCGGTAGAACGCTGCGACTCCGGAGCCGGGTGCAGGTTCTCTCCCCGCCAGGGTCGGGGCACAGCCCTGCAGAGGCGCTAAGTGGGGCGTGTCAGAGGGGCGGGGAAGAGGCGGCCCTGAACGCCAGAATGAGGAATTGTGACTTGGCTCGGGGCGGTGAGGTAGACCGGAGCGAGACTGCCCCCTGCAGTCCTGGAGGTCCAATCCCCGGCTCCGCCGGGCCCGTTGCCTTGGCAACCGCGCGCGCGCCCCGCCCCTTCCCCGCCCTCCGCCCGGGCCCAGGGCCTGGCCGACTGCCCGTCACCCCCACGTCCGACCAATCCTACTGAGGAGGGGGCGGGCCTCTTGGGCCTCGTTCCAGCCCCGTCGCTCCCCTCCTGGCCAGGACCCCGCCTTTCTCGGCGCACACCTCCCGCCCTTCGGGCTGCCCTCGCCGCCCGTTGGCTGGCGCGCCGCTCGTCACCTGGGCGTAAGCTAATGCTGGCGCGCGGTGGCCCCGTCGGGGCGGGGCCAGGGGCGGTGACGCACGGCGCGGTGACGCAGCGCGACGGCGGCGGTGGCGGCGGCGGCGGTGGTCGGTGCGGGAGGAGGGAGGGGAGCTCGCGGGCCAGAGAGGGGGCGACGGCGGCGGCGGTGGCCTGAGGAGGCCCGGGCGGCGGCGGCGGCCGAGGCGGTGAGTCTCCGGCGGGCCGGGCGGGCGCGGGGCGGCGGCGGCTCGGGGCGCGCGGGGCTCCCCTCTGGGCGACCCAGGCCGCGCGGGCGGCCCCGCCCCCTCAGGGACCCCGATCCGCGGGCGGCGGCGGGCGCGAGCGCGGGCCCGGGAGGGCCGGCCTGCCTGGGATCCCCGCGCCCGGCCCGGCTTTCCCTACCGGCCCCTTCGGGAGCTTCCCCCCAAACCCTCCTCACGCCCTCGGGATCGCCGAGGGGCCGGGCCGGGACCTCTCTCCTGACCCAGCGCAGATCGGCCCCGGGAAGCTCTCCGGGTCCCCCTCGCACGGCCCGAAAAGCCTCCCCAGAGACCACCCCTCAGTTTCAACCGCCTTCTCCAGGGACCTTCATGTGTCCCAACAGCCTTCCCCGCCGACCCCCGCCCTTTGGCCCCCAGTCCCCATCCTCCCCCTGTATCGCACAACATCCCGCCGAGGCCACTCCTTGTCTGTCCCAGAAGTATCTTACATATCACCCCCAGGAGCCTCCCTCTGAGCCCCCAAAACCTTCCTTCTTCGTGGACTCCCTGAAATCGCCCCCCGGTCCCCGGGAATTCCAGACTCCCTCCCCAGACCTTCCCATGTCCCAACAATCTCCTCCAGCTTCCCCCTCACGTATCCCAAGAATTTTCCCTCCCACCTACCCCCATTCCAGAAATCTCCTTGGAGATTTTCACTCATCCCCCTCCCAAAAAGTCCTTTAGAATGCCCCGGTGAACCTTGAACATCTTCCCGGAAGATTTCCACCCCATATTCCCAAAAAATCTTACTCAAAGACTCTCTCATATGCCCCCAGGTCCCTAAAACTCACTGGAGGATCCCTCACCGCTACCCTATTGCAGCCTTCGACCATACACACTCCCCCTTCACATACCCTCTTTGGACTTTCCACAGATCCCAAAATTCTCTCTCAGAGACTTCATGTTCCCCAGGTCTCACCACCCTGAAATGCTCTGGAGATTACCCTCCTGTACCCCAATAATCTTTTCCTAAGGCTCCCTTCCCCACTTTCTAAAAATCTCCTCCAGAAGTTGCCTGAAATCTCCAGAGAACCCTTTTCCCATATTCCAAAAGCCTCCTCCAAAACCTCTTTATGTATCCCAAGTCTTTCCCAGTAACCCACACCTCAGATTCCAAAACTTGAATGAGCCCAAATTGAATGATCAGCACATGTTTAATCATAGTTTTGTCATATTCTCTAGAACCCTTCTTAGATAACCTTAAACTCCCCCCTTTGTAGAACTATTTTAGATGAACTTTCTAAAGATCCTCCTCACAACCCCAATAAGACCCCAAGACCTTCTTCATAATACTCCTGAGATGCATACCCTTACATCAGAGACCCCAGCAGCCCCCTGGAACCCTCCTGAGATGGCCCTTGAAATCCTTCCCATTGACCCTGCTGACACCCCTAGAACCCCTTGAATCATCACTTGGAGACCTGTCTTACTAAGTGACCTTTCTAGAGCTATCTCTCCCTTGGTGGGGTGTCTGTAGAAGACCCCACACACAAACCTAATGACCTGTCAGAATAACTCGGAGCTCTTACACCTAGAGTTCCAGAATTCTTTCTGACAAACTTTCTACTCATGACATTCCCAGATCTCCCTCAGAAGAGTCCTCCTCCCTTCTTCATATGTCTTTTTGGGGACTTTATTCAGAGGTTCCTCCTCATTAGACATCTCTGAGGAGTTTTTTGGAAGAAGATCCCTGTCATCCCACTCCTGTACACCAAGACCTCTCTCAGAAGACCATGTCTTCCCCTGATACCCTTTAGAGAATTTTCTCCAAAACAGCCTGCATCAGCAGCCCCCAGCACTTCCTGAGACTTCCTCAGAACTCTCCTTCCAATCCCCCCTCTGACATCCCCAAGAAACCTTATTAAGGACTCTGTCAGATTTACCTCCTTTAGGACCCTTATTTAATAAGATAAATAAGGTAAGGATGGAACCCTTATCTCCCCCGTTCTCATTTCTCTAAAATCAACTCAGAGACCCCCCCTGGGTTCTGAGCCTCCTTCCCCCATTATGTCTCCAGAGGCCCCAATATTCTCCAGACTTCTCCCTCCAGTCCTTTGTATATCCTTTTAAAGGCCCTACACACACATATACACACACCAGAAATCTCAGTGCTTAGACACTTTTCCCTCAGACCATTTTTCTTAGGCCCCACCCTGATAGACCTCTCCTCCCTTCAGAAATTGAGAGACCCACTGGGCATGGTAATCCCAGCGGGTAAACCCGCTTGTAATCCCAGTACTTGGGAGGCTGAGACAGGAGGATCACAGGTCCAAGGCCAGCCTCAGCTAATTAGTGAGGCCCTCCACAACTTAGTGAGACCCTGTTTCAAAATAAAGAGTAAAAAATGTGGCTGGGGGTGTATCTCGGAGGTAGAATGCCCCTGGGTTCAATCCCTAGTACCACCAAAAAAAAAAAAGAAGAAGAAATTGAGAGACCCTTGACATCCTCCCTTGAAACTAAGAGTCTTCCTTGAGACTCTTAAAAGAGTCTCCCCATTTTCAGAAGCCTTCTTTCACCTTTGAGGGCTACCTCACTAAAGAGCTGCTCCCCCTATAGCAGTGGTTCTCAAAAGTATGTTCCCTAGACCAGCAGCAGCTGCATTTGCCAGAAATGCAAATTCTTAGGTCCCACCCAGACCTACTGAATCAGAAAATCTGGGAGCAGGGCCCAACAGTCTGAGTTTTTAACAAACCCTCCTGGAGATTCTGATGCAGGCTCAAGTTTGAGAACCACTGCCCTCTAGGCCGATTCCCCTTTCCCCAGAAAAAGTGCCCTGAAAGATGCCTCTGGGTGTGTCTTTGAGCCCTGCTGACCATCCCCATTTTCCCAGGAGTCCTCTTTGTGAAGTACCTGTTCTCCAAAAGGACTCCCTAACCTCCTTGAAAGGATCTTGACTTCACCGCAAAGTTAACACACTCCCTCAGTAATTACTTCAGATTCTGCCATTGAATGGTTCCTTTTCAGACCTTCCTTGGCACTTTCTCCCCTGGCTTCCCCTATACCCCTCCAGCAGTCTATGGCGCTTCTGGTTTAAATTGTTACCTCCTTGAACACACATGTCCCTCTCATCTCCTCATCCATCCCTCTCCACATAGGAACCCTCCCCTCAGGCACCCTCAGGTCTTTTCATTGTGTCTTAACTGCCAAGGGCCCTCCATTGGTACTTCTTAGAGCACCACTCACCTTCTCCTTGTAGTTTTTTTTCTGCACTTAGCCACTCATCCTCACTGGACCGGGAGTTCTGGAAGTACAGGGCTGTGTCTCGTTGCTTTCTGAATCTATTAGGTGGGATCTATGTTCCTTGAGTTATTGGGAATAATCGGAGAATGGGCATCTCCAAGTTTTTAACTCTTATTCCCCGTTCAGGTTCAGCACACCTTCCCTGCCCCCTCCTCTCCTCTTATCTCTTTTCTTCTCTCTGCCCAGTCTCTTGCCTCTGCTCATATCCCACCTGCTTCTATATATGGGACTTCTCTTTGTACTATCTCCTGATTCTGAGCTATCCCAAGTTCTATTCCTGGTGACCTGTCTCACCCCATCCTGGTTGGCTTCTCTGCCACCCTCTGCCCCAGCCTCCATAAGTCTGGGATCTCCACAGGGCTCTCAACTTTTTTCCAAGCAATTCTTTTTCTCCCTAAGGTTGAGAAGAGGAAATAGAGATCCTGAGTAAGCACTGTGTTCTAACTTCAGGGAGCTCACAGTCCGGTAGAGGGTTTGGTCAGGTATACCAGGCGGAACATGAGGTACAGATTATATGCAGCGGGGATTTAACAGTGACAGAGAGTGCCATTTATTTGGAAAATATTCACTGAAAAGATGGCATTTGGGTTGGGTAGTAGTCCACAAGAGTTAGAACAATGTTTCCTTCCTGGCAGAGGAAACAACTTAAGCAATGGGTCACACACAAGAAAGCCTCCTCATCTTTCACCCATGGTATCTAGCTTCTGTTCACCATGGATAGAAGTGAAAGAAGACAGATCTTTTCCATTTGCATGGTATTGTCCAGCTATACTTTAGTGACTCACAGTTACAGTAATTAATATTAATAATGACTACTATCTATTGAATACTTACTATCTGCCAGGCACTGTTAAGTGCTTTGCCTTTATCGTCTCAACTCACGTTCATCAGAACCTATGATGAAATAGAGGACAGGTGGGACTATTAGAAGGTCTGTGGGCCCTGTCCATTCCAAGGTTATAATGCCATAGGTCTGCTCAGATAGAGTTGGGTTCAATGGGGCATCATAGTGTAGAAGTTAGGTACATAGACTCTGAGGCAAGACAGGATTTGCATCCCACATCATCCCTTACCAGTTTTGTGACCTAAGACAAGTTATTTAGCTTCTCTGGGCATTAGATTCCACAACCAAAAAATGAAGGTAATAATGACATCCTCCTTCATAGAATTGTTATGAGGATTAAATAGTTAATACATGTAGTCTTTAGAACAGTGCCATGCCTGTAAGTGCTAAGTATTAGCAAAAAGTAGCTAGTATTAGTCAGGACTCCTAAAGCATAAGTGATAGGACCTTATCTCAAAGTGGGATTTTGATTCCCAGCACTGCAAAAAAAGGGGTGGGAGGATTCATTGGCTCGTTTTACTGAAAAGTTGGGAGCTAGAATGGCTTCAGGCTTAGCTACATCTGGGAGTTCAAATAATATTCTCAGTCTTCTCTCGCTTCTCCATTGGGTTAGCTTCATCCTCGACAGGCTTCTTGCTTTGTGATTACAGAGACTGCTCTCAGCAACCCCAGATTTAAACCCTACTTATTAGCAACCTCAGTGGAACAAGAACTCTTTCCTGGGAGTCGCAGTTTGGAAACAGTTTTCTTCCCTGTATAAGTGCAGGATAAGCTGGGAGTGGTGGTACATGCCTGTAATCCCAGTACTTGGGAGGCTGAGACAGGAGGATCACAGGTTTGAGGCCAGCCTCAGCAACTTAGTGAGGCCCTCAGCAACTTAATGAGACCCTGTTTCAAAATAAAAAATGAAAGGGCTGGGGGTGTAGCTCAGAGGTAGAATGCCCCTGTCTTCAATCCCCAGTAAATAAATAAATAAGTGCAAGATGATGACAGAAGATCCTTAGAGTCATGTTCTGGGTCCTGTATTCTGGAGCTCTGTCTTCTTTACTTAATGAGCCAAATAGCACTGTGATTCCATTCCATGAGCTTTTGAGTGTGGATGGTAGTTCCCCACCTTAATGTTCCCTAGTCCCAGTCATTCTCTGCGTGGTGATTGTCTGGATCCAGAGAGATCTTACGGCTGACCCAACCATACTTTCCTTTGGAGTCTCACTAGAAGAGGCAGGAATGAGGCAGGCAGCCTGGCATGGTGGTGGCCTCAGGGTGTGAATCCAGGAGTCCAGGTATTCAATCCCTTCACCTCAGCTTTAGGTTTCCAGGGCTCAGAACTTTGAAAGAGAATTCGTAGGTTGCTGTGAATGCAGTTTTGTTTTGTTTGTTTTAGTGTAAACTTGTCAAATAAACTCTGGTTGAGGGCAAATTACAGAATAGCAAACGTGTGGAGTGTGCAAGTCTCAAATGGCTCCAGTCTGTATTCATTATACAATTGCCAGGTGTGGTGCACGTTTGTAATCCCAGTACTCGCAAGGCTGAGACAGGAGGATCGCAGATTCAAGGACAGCCTCAGCAAGTAGTGAGACTTGCATCAACCTAGCGAGACCCTGTTTCAAAATAAAAATAAAATAAAGCAGAGAGTGTAGCTCAGAGATAGAATGCCCCTGGGTTCAATCCCCAGTACCACAAAAATTAAATAAATGAATACAATTTAAGAGTGTACTATTCCAGGTACTGGAGATACAGCAGAGAATAAAACAGTCAAACACAGGGAGCTTACATTCTGATGGAAGGAGGATGTACAAACACTAGAACAAATCCATGCTGCATGCTATGAAGGGAATAAAACCATAGGTGAAAGAGAGGGCAGGGGCACTGTGGACAGTGTGGTCAGAGATTGTCTCTTTGAGGAGGTGACAGTTGAGCTGATGAACCAGAAAGATGAGAGGCACCAATTGGGAAAACCTGGGAGTTGGATGTTCTAAATTAAGCATTTTTACATGCAGAGAAAGGGGTGCAGAGTGGGGAAATTTATCACACATTTTTGTGTGGGGGGGGTACTGAGGATTGAACCTAGGGCCATTCTACCTCCAGGTTACACCCCCAGCCCTTTTTATTTTTCATTTTGAGACAGCATCTCACTATGTTACTGAGAGTCTCTAAATTGCTGAGCCTGGCCTCCAACCTGCTATCCTCCTGTCTCAGCCTCCCAAATACTGGGATTACAGGTGTGCACCACCATGCCCCACTCACAGATATTTTCTGAGGGCATGCTGTGTGCCTGGTGCTGTGCCAGGATGTGGAGATGTAGCAGCCACAGTCTTTCCTTCCCTCGTGGCTCTTGTATACTAGGCAACTTGGGAAGAGCTGCAGCCTTTGAAGAAACACCTCTTGATGATATCAAAAACTCTTCTGCTGGGGAGGCAAGGAAGGTTGAGGCACATGAGAGCCCAAGATGAGTGGGAAGCCATCGGAAGGGTTGGTTTTTTTTTTTTTTTTGGAAGGTTCACTTTGGGTTTTGTGAGGAAAACGGGCAAGAATGGACACAAGCACTAGGTGCTGTGGACCTGTAATCCTAGCAGCTCTGGAGGCTGAGGCAGGAAGATCAAAAGTTTGAGGCCAGCCTTGGCGACTTAATGAGACTCTGTCTCAAAAAAGGCTGGGGGTATAGCTCAATGGTAGAGTACCCCAGGTTCAATCCCCAGTACTGCCCCCCAAAAAAAGAATGGAAGCATGAAGGCAGGTTAGGAGGCAATCAATCCCTTTGTCCAGATGAGAAAGAATGGTGACTTGAATACGGTGCTAGTGATGATGAAGAGAAGCCAGTGTATCTTGGGTATAGAGAAAACAGGATTTGATGGCATGAGAGAGAGAGGAATCAGGGATAAATCATTTATGTCTCACAATTCTATGGGAGTAGGTACTTTTATTAAACCCAGTTTACACATGAGAAAACAGGCATGGCAAGGTGGAATCACTTGCCTGAATTTTTTTTTTTTCTTTGTGGTACTGGGATTGAACCCAGGGGCATTTTACCTCCAAGCTAGACCCCAACCCTATTTTTTTTATTCTTTATTTATTTTTTGTCCTGTCTTCATTCCTCCACTCTACCAGATGTGCTATCGAAGGGTGCACACTTATTCTTTATTTTGAAACAGGGTCTCACTAAGTTGCAGAGGGCCTCACTAAGTAGCCGAGGCTGGCTGCGAACCCGGATCCTCCTGTCTTAGCCTCCCAAGTGCTGGGATTACAAGCGTGTGCCACCACTCCCGACTTGCCTGAAATTTTATACAGGTAGTAAGTGGTACGTTAGTTATATTTACAACCCAGCAGTCTGGTTCCAGTGTCACTTGGGTTTTGGGAAAGATAAGGACAAGGTTAGCTGACATTAAGAAAAAAAAGGCTATAAAGATCTAATAACTGAGCAGGGCGTGGGGCACACCTGTAATCCCAGTACTTGGGAGACTGAGACAGGAGGATCGCAGGTTCAGGGACAACCTCAGCAAGTGGTGAGACTCATCAACCTAGGGAGACCCTTTTTCAAAATAAAAGTAAAATAGGGCTGGGGGTATAGCTCAGAGGTAGAATGCCCCTGGGTTCAATCCCCAGTATCCCCCCCACACACATTTCTAATAACTAAATTTTCTGGAAGAGGAAAGAATAAAAAGTAACTCAAAGCCGGGCATGGTGGCACACACTTGTAATCCCAGTACTTGGGAGGCTGAGACCTGAGGATCTGGGTTCGTAACCAGCCTCAGCTACTTAGTGAGGCCCTCCGCAACTTAGTGAGACCCTGTTTCAAAATAAAGAATAAAAAAAATATGGCTTGGGGGTGTAGCCCAGAGGTAGAATGCCCCTGGATTCAATCCCCAGTACTGCAAAAAAAAAAAAAAAACAGAGTTGATAGTTGAATCTCTAGGGGTTGATTACATTCCTAAGTGGGATAATACAAGTGTAGAAAAGGGAAAAGAGCAGCGGGTAGACATTTTTTCCCCCCCGGAACTGGGGATTGAACCCAGGGGCAGTCTATCTCCAAGCTACACCTCCAGCCTATTTTTTATTCTTTATTTTGAAATGGGGTCTCACTAAGTTGCAGAGGGCCTCACTGAGTAGCTGAGGCTGGCTGTGAACCTGCGATCCTCCTGTCTCAGCCTCCCAAGTACTCAGATTACAAATGTGCGCCACCACGCCCGCCCGGTTGCAGGTAGGCTTTTAGAGGGATAGGGTCAACAGATCAGGAATGGGGAGAGGAACACCAGCTTCCTTTCAATTCCAGGGTTTTACAGAGCTCCCAGTGCTGTGCTTATCTTCCAGGGTGCCCTGCTTGGCTTCTCTCCTCTGCCTCTTCCTTTCCCCAGGTCCATTTATACAAAAGCCTCTTTCTCTGCTGAGGTAGTAGTGTACAAATTTTGCGTACAAATTTCAGGAGTTTCTGAAAATGATGGTTGGTTCTGACAAGGGAGATGTTGGACTTCTTTGGCTTCTGACATTCTTTTATTGTCAGATTAGGATGATTTAACCTTAAGTAATTAACCTATTACCTTGTTCATGAAATAATATATTCCCCAAAGGCCTGGGTGGGTGCTGTAGAAGAACTAGGAATGGACAGGAAGGCTGATAGGGACACCTTTATTTACTCAGAGATGTGGGCATTAAAGGGAGTATTTAGAGCCAGGCACAGTGGCTCATGCCTGTAATCCCAGTACTCGGGAGGCTGAGACAAGAGAATCACAGGTTGGAGGCCAGCTTCAGCAATTTAGCGAGATCCTATTTCAAAATAAAAAGGACTGGAGGTGTAGCTCAGAGGTAGAACACTCCTGGGTTCAATCCCCAGTACCTAAATAAATAAAAATAGGACTGGAAGCCCGGCGTGGTGGCGCACACTTGTAATCCCAGCACTTTGGGAGGCGGAGACCGGAGGATCCGGGTTCGCGGCCAGCCTCAGCTCTCTAGCTCTCTCTCTCCCTGTCTCTCTCTCTCTCTCTCTCTCTCTCCTTAGTGAGGCCCTCCGCAACTTCGTGAGACCCAGTTTCAAAATAAGTATAAAAAATAGGGCCGGGGGTTTAGTGCGGAGGTAGAACGCCCCTGCGTTCAATCCCCGGTACCGCAAAAAAAAAAAAAAAAAAGGACTGGGGGGGTGTGGCTCAGAGGTAGAATGCCCCTGGGTTCAATCCCATATACCATAAAAGGGGGGGCTACTTAGACCCAACTTTCTAGGCATAGAAGGGAATTTGTAGAAAGCTGCAACATTTTTTAGGAGCAAGCAAGAGCTCTGAAGCCAGGCTGCTTGGCCCCTGAAAATCTCAGCTTAGCTTTAGGTATAGTCATGGCAACTGACTTACCTTCTCTGTGCCTCAGTTTCTCCATCTTTGATAAAGATGAGAATTTTTTATTTATTTTTCTTTTTGTTTTGGTACTGAGGATTGACCGACCCTTTTTTATTTTTGTTTTGAAACAGGGTCTTGCTAAGTTGCTGAGAGCCTTACTATACTGCTGAGGCTGTCCTTGAACCTGCAATCTTTCTGTCTCAGCCTCCCAGGTACTGGCATTACAGGCATGCACCCACCGCTCCCGGCCAGATGAGGCTATTATTTATCATATATAATGTATTTATATTACACAGATTACTTTTATTTTATTTGTTTATTTTGTGGTGCTGGGGATCAAACTCAGGGTCTTGTACTTGCTAGGCAAGTGTTCTACTACTGAGCTATGCCCCTAGCCCTACACATATATTTGTTTCATTTAATTTACTTATTTTGGTACTGGGAATTAAATCCGGGGGCATTCTACCTCTGAGCTACACCCCCGAGCCCTTTTTTATTTTTTGTTAAGAAAGTTTTGCTAGGGAGCCAGGCGTGGTGGTGCATGCCTATAGTCCCAGTACTTGGGAAGTTGAGACAGGACATTTGCAGGTTCAAGGACAGCCTCAGCAAGTAGTGAGACTCTCATCAACCTAGTGATACCCCGTTTCACAATTAAAAATAAATAAATAAATAAAACAGGGCTGGGGTATAACTCAGAGGTAGAATGCCCCTGGGCTCAATCCCCAGGACCATGCACACAAAAAAAGTCTTGCTAGGTTGCCATGCCTGGCTTCACATGTTTGTTTTGTGGAACTGGGGATTGAACGCAGGGGCATTCTACCTCCAAGCTACACCCCCCCCGCCCTATTATTTATTTATTTATTTATTTATTTATTTATTTATTTATTTTGCGGTACCGGGGATTGAACCCAGGGGCGTTCTACCTCTGAGCTACACCCCTGGCCCTATTTTTTATACTTTATTTTGAAACTGGGTCTCACGAAGTTGTGGAGGGCCTTACTGGGGGGGTGGGGGGAGAGAGAGAGGGAGAGAAAGAGCGAAAGCGTGCGCGCAAGAGCGCGCTAAGGCTGGCCGTGAACCCGGATCCTCTGGTCTCCGCCTCCCAAAGTACTGGGATTACAAGCGTGCGCCACCACGCCCGGTTTATTATTTATTTTGAAACAGGATCTCACTAAGTTACTGAGGGCCTCACTGAGTAGCTGAGGCTGTCCCTGAACCTGTGATCCTCTGATCTCAGCCTCCCAAGTACTGGGATTACAAGCGTGCGCCACTATGCCCGGCTTCACATGTATTTTAAAAAGAGGTGTGTGTGTGTGTGTGTGTGTGTGTGTGTGTGTGTGTGTGTGTTTTGTTTTTTGTTTTTGTGGTACTGGGAATTGAACCCAGGGGCATTCTACCTCTGAGCTACACTCCCAGCCCTATTTTTTTTTATTTTGAAACAGGGCCTTGCTAAATTGCTGAGGCTGACCTCAAACCTGTGATCCTCTTGTCTCAACCTTCCAAGTACTGGAATTACAGGCCTGTGTCACTTCATCCAGCTAAAATAGTTCTTTAGGATCAAGTGAGCTTACCATGCAGAACTGTTAGTGCAGCGCCTGGCACATGACAATCTTTGTGTAAAGACATACTAAACATCATGCTAGGTATTTTTATATACATTGTTTCATTTAATTTTTATAAGGAGCTTCCCTGAGGAAGAAAATGAGTTACTTGCCAAAGGTCAACACAGCAAGTAAGTATCAGCAGGAGAGCCAGGGTTTGAGCCAGGCCCTGTTTCTGAATGAGGAGAGAGCTGGCCTCCAGGGCGGCTCCTGTGTCCGCGGACCACTTCTCCCTGTTTGGGACCAGAGACGCCCAGAGGGCAGTTTTCCCTGGAGCCTCTTGGCTGTTTTGTTAGCTTCATTTCTCACTTCCAGGATTGGTAGGTGCTTCCCAAGAAGGTTGTTTGGTCCAAGTATGACAAAGTGATAGCAATATTGCTGGGCTGTTTGAGAGAAGACTAGCCTTTGGGGTTCCCCTCTCCTATCTTTCTTCAAAGGCAGGGAGTCATTTTTGGTCATGTGAGGACAAGGAGACCAGAGGAACAGTAAATTCTGTTTTGTATGGCAGTGGTCAAAACCCTTTCAATTTTAAGTAATAGGAACTCAACTCAAACTGCACCGGGCGTGGTGGCGCACGCTTATAATCCCGGTACTTTGGGAGGCGGAGACCGGAGGATCCGGGTTCACGGCCAGCCTCAGCGCGCTCTCTCTCTCTCTCTCTCTCTATCTCTGTCTCTATCTCTGTCTCTCTGTGTCTCTGTCTCTCTCTCTCTCCTTAGTGAGGCCCTCCGCAACTTCGTGAGACCCGGTTTCAAAATAAAGTATAAAATATAGGGCTGGGGGTGTAGCGCGGAGGTAGAACGCCCCTGGGTTCAATCCCCGGTACCGCAAAAAAAAAAAAAGAAACTCAACTCAAACTGTTCTAACCCAAAGGAGAATGTATTGGTCTATGGAACTGAAAAGTTTGGGCCAGGCTAGGTGGATGGATCCAGGTCTTCAAAATATATAAATAGGTCTCCCTTTTGCTCCCCTCATCTTTTGTGTGTGTGGGTGTGAGGGGAGGGGCTTACTAGGGATTGCATCCAGGGGCATTCTGCCTCTGAGCTACACCCCCAGCCCTATTTTATTTTCTTTTATTTTGAAACAGGGTCTCACAGAGTTGCTGAGGCTGACCCTGAACCTGTGCTCTTCCAGTCTCAGCCTCCCAAGATTTAGAAGCAGGCTTCCAGCATGAGGTAGCGGAGGTGGCAACCAGTATCTGAGAACTTACTTTCCATAGTCATTCCAGCAAAAGTCCAGGAAGAACCCTATTTGTCCAGGCCTTACCCCAGAGTGGCCAGGCCATTTTTGGAACCAAGAAAGACATGTTAATTCTCTTGGGGGTACTCATGGTGCTGATACCAGAAGATGAGAATGGATATTTGGCAGGCAGATCTGTCACATAAATGGTAGCACAGTGAGATGTCTTAGAATAGTTGGTTCTGATGCCTTCTCCAGGTCCTCTTCTCTATAGCAAAGCATCCAGGAAAGAGGTGGCTGAGGGCCTCTGGTCCTTCAATGCAAGAAACCCAACTAGGCTACTTCTTCAGTTGTCATCCAGACCCAGACATATGGCATCCTTCGTCTTGAAAACATAGGAAACACTTCCTTTCAGGATGATTTTTTTTTTTTGTCAGTACAATCTTAAAAGTGACATTTTCCCTAAAGCCCCCAGTATTTCCTGCAGTCTGCCAGAGTCTCTTCCATCACTAGATCCTCTCTACCAGTCATGTTCCTTGAGCAGGTGGCTTAAAGGCATAAACCAGAGACGCCCTAGGGAGGGACAATTAGCAGGCTTCTGGTCTTATCCCAGTTTGTGCCTTTCTGTTCAAGGACCACAGGCCACAGGTTTTGTTTATTCTGTGTAGTAGTTCACTGTTGCTGTTTTAATGTAAATTAGTTTCCAATATTAAAAAGTAGGGGGATTTTTTTTGTGTGTGTGGTACCGGGGATTGAACCCAGGGGCGTTCTACCTCCGCGCTACACCCCCGGCCCTATTTTTTATACTTTATTTTGAAACCGGGTCTCACGAAGTTGTGGAGGGCCTCACTAAGTAGCTGAGGCTGGCTGCGAACCTGGATCCTCTAGTCTCAGCCTCCCAAGTACTGGGATTACAAGCATGCGCCACCACGCCCGGCACAGGGCGGGAGGGGGGTATTTTAAAAGCCAGATTTCAGCTCTTCTTTTTAAAAGTCTAAGATCTAATAATACTAGACCCATATTCCCACATGGCAACAGTTGATTAGAGCTGAATGGTGACCTCTCCTTTTAGACAGGGTGTGGACTTTCCAACTCGCCATGGTCACCACTGGCCTGCTTTGTTCAGCCTGGCCTGGTAATCATCATGTTTGAGACCCTACTATGTCCAAAGATTTGCTAGACAAAGTGGATTAATGTTTAGTCAGCAGCCTATTTCGGGGATACACTGCTGTTGCTTAGAAAAAGTAACAACCCCATAAAAGAATTTATGGGAAAGAGTATGCACAACTTTGGTCTGTTTGTGGATTTGGTCATCTTTCTGCAGTAAAAGCTGTTGGCATATCAAACCTCCTGTCACACATGTTCCCTCTGAAATAGTAACATGTCCTTCTCTCTTATGAGTTGCCACCCAGTGAAGGAATCCCTCCCACTCCCAAGGGATGTTCATCCAGCCTCCGCTTGACCACTTCCAGCAGCCAGGGAGCTTATTACCTCCTCACATGGCAGCCAGTTCCATTCTTGGACAGATACATTATTTTAAAATTCTTCCTTATGTTGAGGCAGCTGTTGCCTCCTTGGTACTGAAAGCCACAAAATGCTGGAGCAGGGAAGGGAAACTGATTTTTTCAAGCACGTGAGCTGCCACTCATCCACCCGGCATCCAGGCCAAACATTGATAATTAATTACAGTACTCTTTCTCAGGAAGTAGAATGCAGCCTTAAATTTTTTTAAAAGTTAAATTCTTTAAAAATTACAAAAATAAGCCTAGTATGGTGGTGCGTCCCTGTAATCCTAGTACATAGGAGGCTGAGACAGGAGGATCACAGGTTCATGGCCAGCCTCAGTAATTTATCGAGGCCCTATTTCAAAAGCCAGGTATGGTGGTGCACACCTGTATTTCCCAGTACTTGGGAGGCTGAAACATGAGGATCACAGGTTCAAGACCAGCCTCAGCAACTTAGCGAGACTCTCAGCAACCTAGAGAGACCCTGTTTCAAAAACAAAAAATAAAATAAAAAGGGCTGGGGGTTTAGCTCAGATGTAAAATGTCCCTGGGTTCAATCCCCAGTACCACAATAAATAAATATGTAAAATAGCCGGGCGAGGTGGTGCACACTTGTAATCCCAATACTTGGGAGGCTGAGACAGGAGGATCCCGGTTCACGGCCAGCCTTAGCTACTTAGTGAGGCCCTCCGCAACTTAGTGAAACCCTGTTTCAAAATAAAGAATAAAAAATAGGGCTGGGGGTGTAGCCCGGAGGTAGAATGCCCCTGGGTTCCATCCCCGGTACCGCAAAAAATAATTAATTAATTAAAAATATGTAAAATAGCCAGGCGTGGTGGCGCATGCTTGTAATCCCATTACTTTGGGAGGTGGAGACCGGAGGATCCGGGTTTGCGGCCAGCCTCAGCTCTCTCTCTGTCTCTCTCTCCCTCCCTCTCTCTCTCTCTCTCTCTCTCTCTCTCTCAGGCCCTCCGCAACTTCGTGAGACCCGGTCTCAAAATAAAGTATAAAAAATAGGGCC
>PVJS01013640.1:0-21637 GCA_004027185.1 Glis glis | reverse complement strand
GTGGAGGTAGAATGCCCCTGGGTTCAATCCCCGGTACCGCAAAATAAAAAGAAAAAAAATGTAAAATAAAGTAGGGCTGGGGGTGTAGCTCAGAGGCAGAATTTCTGCCTTTGGGTTCAATCCCTAATACCATAAAAAGAAAAGAAAGAAAAGAAAAAGTGTGTTAATTTGCAACTAGTGAAAAGTACAAAATCATATTAAGAGAATGTCAATAATTCCTGCCTCTCCAAGGTAACCAGTCTTAACCAGTCCAAGGTAACTTAGTCTTACAAAGATGTATATTTCTACACATTACACAAACATAGATAATATGTAAGATATATAAGGGATTTGTATATGACTATTTTAAAAAACAAAAATTGCATCATATTATACATGTTACTATGCATCTTACAGACATCCCTCCCAATAGTTGCAGATCAAATACTGGGTATAAATACAAGCATCCTCCGTTTTTTTTGGGTTTTTTTTGTTTTTTTGGGTTTTTTTGGTACTGGGGATTGAACCCAGGGGTGTTCTACCACTGAGCAGCTATACACCCAACCCTAGTTTATTTTATTTATTTTGTTGTTGTTGTTTTTGCGGTACTGGGGATTGAACCCAGGGGCATTTTACCTCCAAGCTACACCCCCAGTCCTATTTTTTATTCTTTATTTTGAAACAGGGTCTCACTAAGTTGTGGACGGCCTCACTAAGTAGCTGATCCTCCTGTCTCAGTCTCCCAAGTACTGGGATTACAAGCGTGTGCCACCATACCTGGCTTTTGTTTTTATTTTGAAACAGGGTCTCAGTAAGTTGCTGAGGCTGTCCTCAAACCTGCATTCTCCCATGTCTCAGCCTCCAGTACTGGGATTACAGGCGTGTGCCTCCATGCCCGGCTCAAGCATCCATGTGTGGGTTTGTTTTTGTGATACTGGGATTTGAACCCAGGAACATTCTACCTCTGAGCCAGATCCCCAGGACATACGTGTATGTAGGTGTGTGTGTGTGTGTGTGTGTGTGTGTGTGTGTGTGTGTGTATGAAAGGGGGGGACACAAACAAACCCAGGGACATTCTATCTCCAAGCTATACCCCCAGCCCCTTTTTTTTTGTTTGAAACAGGGTCGTCTTGCTAGGTTGCTGAGGCTATCCTTGAACCTGCAATCCTCCTGTCTCAGCCTCCCCAAGTACTAGGATTACAGGTGTGTGCCATCATGCCTGGCTTCCCCCAAGGACTTTTTAAAATTTTATTTTGAGCCGGGCATGGTGGTACACGCTTGTAATCCCAGTACTTGGGAGACTGAGACAGGAGGATCCCAGGTTTGAGAATAGTCTCAGCAAGTAGTGAGACTCTGATCAACCTAGTGAGATCCTGTTTCCAAATAAATAAAATTGGGCTGGGAGTGTAGCTCGAAGGTAGAATGCCTTTAGGTTCACAAAAAATAAAATAAAATTTTATTTTGAGACAAGGCCTCTCTGAGTTTCCCAGGTAGGCCTTGGATTTATGATCCTCTTGCCTTGGCCTCCCAAGTAGCTCGGGTTACAGGCATGTACCACTATGCCCAGGTCAAGCATGGTTTGTTGTTGTTGTTGTTGTTGTTTTGTTTTGGTACTGGGGATTGAACCTAGAGGCATTCTACCTCTGAGCTACATCCCCAGCCCAATTTTATTTCTTATTTGGAAACAAGGTCTCACTAGGTTGCTGAGATTCTGGTAAATTGCCAGGGCTGGCTTCGAACCTGCAATCCTCCTGTTTCAGCCTCCCAAATACTGGGATTACAAGTGTGTGCCACCACACCTGGCTATATTTTTAAATATTGCATAGTGTGGGGTCTTCCTCAGTTTATTAATCATTTCCCCCTGATGAGTATTTATTGTCATTGCTTTATTTCTTTGGGATCCTCATCATAGTGCTTCAGGCAGTTACTGCCAATCAATTGGAATTAGCCTGTGAGGTAAAACCTATTTGTCAGCCGGGTGTGGTGGCGCACGCTTGTAATCCCAGTACTTGGGAGGCGGAGACCCGAGGATCTGGGTTCGCCGCCAGCCTCAGCTACTTAGTGAGGCCCTCGGCAGCTTCGTGAGACCCAGTTTCAAAATAAAGTATAAAAAATAGGGCTTTAGCCGGGCGTGGTGGTGCACGCTTATAATCCCAGTACTTTGGGAGGCGAGGACCGGAGGATCCGGGTTCGCGGCCAACCTCAGCGCGCATGCGCACGCGCGATCTCTCTCTCTCTCTCTCTCTCTCTCTCGCTCTCTCTCGCTCTCTCTCTCTACCTAGTGAGGCCCTCCGCAACTTCGTGAGACCCGGTTTCAAAATAAAGCATAAAAAAATAGGGCCGGGGGTGTAGCACGGAGGTAGAACGCCCCTGGGTTCAATCCCCGGTACCACACACAAAAAAAAATAGGGCTTTAAAAAAAAAACCTATTTGTCATGTCTGACCCTAGCCAGATTCTTATCTCACACATCTTAGAGAAGACTAACTCCAAAGATCAAATGAATCTGTGGCTGGAGTAGTACTAGAACTGAATTTTGACTTCGAACATTTCCCATGTTGCCTGTCACTTAGAACCATCTAACCTGGTTCTCTCCTTTGTCATAAAATAACCAATGCAATTCCTGTTCTGTGTGCTGTGTCTTAAAATATTAAGTCAGCTATGCCATTCCCCTGAGTGTTCTCTCTCCCAAGGGAAATTTCCTTAGTACCTTTGAATTTTTCTCTTAAGACAAGGTTTCCAAATCCCTTCACCATCCTATGGGCCATTTCTTCTGTTATCTTTGCTCCCAGGGCTGTAGAAGTCCCAAATGTGGTGCATGCCTGTAATCCTAGTACTTGAGAGGCTGAGTCAGGAGGACCATGGGTTCAGAGACAGCCTCAGCAAGTAGTGGGACTCTCATCAACTTAGCAAGACCATTTAAAAATATAAATAAAGCTGTGGGAAAGCCCACCAAGTGCTACTTGCATGTATGTCACTATCACTATGAACTACATTATGGTGTGAGACTATAATGCACCAATAAAAGTATAAAAAAATGGCTGGGAGTGTAGCTTGGAGGTAGAATGCCCCTGGGTTCAGTCCCCAGTACCACACACACACACCAAAAAAAATTAAGTGCAATGGGAAGTGATTGAAGAATTTTAAGCCAGGGAGGTGACATCTCATGTCCCCTTTAAATATTTCTGAGAGGCATGTTTAACTTGGAGCAAGGTTTCATTTTTCCCTCACACCTTTCCCTGCTTCTTAAATCCAGAGGGATTGACAGCTATGCCAGTTTGCTCTGTTTAGGGATCCTATGGGATCTGCGAGGCGAGTCACAGCCACTGCCAGACGCACCTCACAGCCTTCCCCAGGAGGGATGTGGCAGTTCAGGGAGATGGGAATAGCTCCCTAAGACCTGAGCCCAGCAGGTTCAGTGGGTCTTTATATACAATTATTGGTCCAGGGAACCTCAGGCCTTTGACAGCCAGAGGGAATGGAGCTGAATGTTGTTTGGAGAGTGAGCCAAGGACGTTGGTGGCAAAAGAGATGGAGGGCGGGGCAGGGCAGGCTGGCAGTGGGGGGAGGTTAAGTAGAGATCTGGGACTCAAGACACTTAGAAAAAGGCATCAGGTTAGTGTCCAGAAACCTGTCAGCTGAAGAACAGATCTGTGGTTTGCCCAGAGGAAATAACTTTTACGGAGTTTCTGCCTAAGAGAGGAGTTTGGAATTTTTTGCTTGGGAGTCTTTTTTTTTTTTTTTCTCCCCTTCCCCTCAGTTTGGTGTCCTCTTGGCTCATGGGATTTGGATGACAGGCTGGTGTTCCAGAAGCCAAGGGGACTTCCCAACTCAGCAGGACCACTGTCTGCTCATACTTGGGTCTAAAGAAGACTTCAGAGGATGATGAGGGATGGGAGGGGTTCACCATAATTAAGTAGAGATAGGTAGACTCTTAGAGATCACAGCTGTGCCTTTTCCAGAGTATGAAAGCTGGGTTGCAGGGAAGGAGATCCCCTCAGCCTGTTTGTGATCTTTGAAAAGGCCCCTGTCCTGTCCCACACCCAGGGGCTGGCAGCTGTCCAACAGGTTAGTGATCAGATAGCAATCTGCATACCTGAGATCTCCACTGGGGTCACCACCCCACTATTCACCCCTGACCCAGCCTTGTGGGGTTTAGCTTAAAGTAATTAAGGAGCCCTTAGGGTCATTTCAGCAGGTGAGTAGTCACTCTGTCTAAGCTCTCCGAAGATGTGGCCAGAGACCAGCAAGGTTAGAAGATGTGCTGGGTCACATGTGTGCTCAGTCATATCACCTTGAGCTAGATCTCCATTAATTCAGATATGGTCCCATAATGCACATCCTCTTGCTTCCTTTTTCTGAAAAATCTTCACAACTTACTGTGCTTTGTTTTATTTAGTTAGTTTTTTGTGTGTGTGGTACTGGGGATTCAACCCAGGGGCATTCTACCTCCAAGCTACACCCCCAGCCCTATTTTTTTATTCTTTATTTTGAAACAGGGTCTCGCTAGGTTGATGGAGTCTCACTACTTGCTAAGGCTGTCCTCTAACCTGCGATCCTCCTGTGTCAGCCTCCCAGGTACTGGGATTACAAGCGTGTGCCACCACACCCAGCTCTTACTCTGCTTTAATTCCACCTCCTTTTGGCCTATGGCAGCCAGGTGTGAGAGGCAACATCTTCTCCGTAGTCTCTGGGGTGGATCTCTGAGCACCATTGCCTTTTCTCTGGATTTAGAGATTGACAGGAAATTGATTTATTGTCTGGTGTTGACTTTTTCTTTTTCCCTGGAGCTCCTCAGAACGCACCCTGAAAGACTAAGGCATGAGGCTTCTATGCCCTGCCTTAGCCCATACTCACGAGGATCACTTCAGCCATTTCATTCTCTCTGATCCCTTTGCTTCCTTTTCCAGGAGCCTGGAGAGGTGTGGCTGGACCAAGACCTCCCCCGATGTGAGCAGGTTCCCTCCTCCCCCCACCACACGTTGCCACCACGCCAGGGGACGTCCTCAAGCCCTGGCCTTCAGGGGAGAGGTAACAGGAGCCCAGAGCCGAGACCATGTGACGGCGCTGGCCCTTGCCACCGCCGTCCCCCTCACCCTGGCCCCAGACCCGGCACCATGATGTTCCGAGACCAGGTGGGCATCCTCGCTGGCTGGTTCAAGGGCTGGAATGAGTGTGAGCAGACAGTGGCCCTGCTGTCACTTCTGAAGCGGGTCACTCGTACCCAAGCCCGCTTCCTGCAGCTCTGCCTGGAGCATTCACTGGCGGACTGCAATGACATCCACCTTCTGGAGTCGGAGGCCAACAGTGCTGGTGAGTCTCTGCCCCTAGAGATGGGAGTGCAGCAGGAGGGAGACCTGGAACAGATGTCAGATGCCCAAGGAGGCCAATCGGTAGTGGTGCTAGTGGTGCTTAGAAATGCGGGTTCAAGCAGGGTGCAGTGGTGCACGCCTGTAATTCTAGCTACTTGGGCAGGTGAGGCAGAAGGATTGTAAAGTTCTAGGCCAGCCTCAGCAACTTAGTGAGACCCTGTCTCAAAAATAAAAAGGGAGCTGGGCGTGGTGGCACACGCTTGTAATCCCAGTACTTGGGAGGCTGAGACAGGATTGCAGGTTCATGGCCAACCTCAACTACTTAGTGAGACCCTTCACAATTTAGTGAGACCCTGTTTCAAGCATGGTGGCGCACGCTTGTAATCCCAGTACTTAGAGGAGGCTGAGACCGGAGGATCTGGGTTCGCGGCCAGCCTCAGCTACTTAGTGAGACCCTGTTTCAAAATAAAGAATAAAAAATAGGACTGGGGGTATAGCTCAGAGGTAGAATGCCCCAGGGTTCAAGCTTTAGTGCCAAAAAATATAGGGCTGGGAGTGTGTAGCTTGGAGGCAAAATGCCCCTGGGTTCAGTCCCCAGAACCAAAAGGGGGGGGTTGTAGGTGTAGTTCAATGGTAAAGTGCCCCTGGGTTTGGTCTCCAGTACTGCCAAAAACAACAACAAAAAACCCCCCAAAACATAAGTTCTATGCTTATTGGGGGTTATGGAGTCCCAAGCCATCATCTTGGGTCTCCCGGGGCTATGTTGCCAGATATCTTCATGTGTGGAATGGGAGACTCCCAGGGTGAGGGAACACTGCCGATAACAGGAAGACTCATACAGGGTAGCTTATGTGGGCCGCTGAAAGGAATGGACTAGTCATTACCTATGAAAGAGGGATGGGAGGTGAGTAAAAATTTATTTTTCAAGCCAGGCGTGGTGGCGCACGCTTGTAATCTCAGTACTTGGGAGGCTGAGACCAGAGGATCCGGGTTTGCGGTCAGCCTCAGCTACATAGGCCCTCCGCAACTTCCTGAGACCCGGTTTCAAAATAAAGGATAAAAAATAGGGCCGGGGGTGTAGCACAGAGGTAGAACACCCCTTGGGTTCAATCCCCAGTACCGCAAAAAAAATTTTTTTTTTAATTTTTCAAGCTCCATTATATCATAGCTAGGAGGGTATTTCAGAAGTCTTTCAAAATTAACAAGTCATTCTATACTATGCTTTATCCCCAAAGATAGATTGGACTCAAGACATAAACAGCTTCAAAGAGGTTTTTTGGTTTTTTTTTTGCGATACTGGGGATTGAACCCCTCAGGGGCATTCTACCTCTGAGCTACACCCTCAGCCCTATTTTTTATTCTTTATTTTGAAACAGGGTCTCACTAAATTGCGGAGGGCCTCACTTAAGTAGCTGAGGCTGGCCGTGAACCCGGATCCTCCTGTCTCAGCCTCCCAAGTACTGGGATTACAAGCGTGCGCCACCACGCCCGGCTCCAAAGAGTTTTGAATTTAGACATAGTCCTTCATATCAGTTCCCTAAGCACCCTGCAGAGAGGCACTCTATGTCCCGTGAGGTTGGCATTTGGATGGGTGAGCCAGGCTTCTGTAGAACCTGTCCCTAGATCCCCAGTTCCAGACAGGAGTCAGGCCAGAGAACAATCTCAAGGGCCATTGCTAAAGCCTTTCTGGGCCTTCACAGGGCTGGATGGAGAGCTGGTGACCCCAGTGACAGTGGGAGAGAGGGAAGCCACCGAAGAGGATAGTGGATACCTGAAATCTAGTTGGGAAGGGTACTGAGGGGCTCCATGCAGAGTTTATCCAAGTTAGTCACCTCAGTCTTCCACCTTTTTCATAATAGTTCGCACTGGGCCCTGACAAGCCAAGTATTCTTACTTGTATTTATTAACTTTGGAAGCCGTGTTCTTTGGTGGCTCTCGATTCAGATTGTCTAGGTTTAAATCACAGTTGTCACTTGCCATGTAACCAAGTAGTTTAACCTCTCTGTGCCTCAACTTCCTCATCGTAAAGTCAAGATGATGATTATATCTGCCTTCTAGGGTACTTGTGAGGAGTCAGTGAGTTAACACATATAGAGCTCGTACAATAGCGCCTGGCATGTAGTAAACACTCAGTAACTGTCAATTGTTGTTTTCATTGTCAGTAATTCAGTTGGTGCTCACAACTACCCTATGAGATAGGTACTATTATCCCCAATTTGCAGGTGAGGAAACCAGCATGGGCTTCTAGTATTGGAATTTGGGGAGCCATAGAGTGGCCTGGCCTCTCCCATCTCCCCAGGCCCACCCATCTTGGCAACAGTCACCTTCATTTCTTATTGTGTTTTTACGTACAAGTCACATGAGTTGTGGGGGAAGGCAGTTACTTAGACCAGGAGTCAAACCAGCCTAATTCCCAGTCAGGCAGACAAAGCGGTAAAAACCCAGCTCAGCTGCAGCAGGCACAGAGCTCCCCCCTCCCATAGGGGAGGGCTCCTCTCTGCTCTGGCACCAGTGATGGGAGTTTGTGTTGTGGTTCTGTACCCTGCTGGGGGCTCCTTTGGGATAGGCCAGTGTGTTATACAGCTTCGTCACACAACCACACCACCCCTTCCCGTGAAGGCAGTTGAATAACCTGGGTGCCAGTCTTGGCTGTTTATCAGAATACTCAATGGCACTTATTGCTATTGATTTATTAGAACATTTTTATTTTTGCTTTTGTTTTCAGAACTCGTAGTAAAATCTAACCTTACAAAAGGTGTAAAGTGAAGTCTCCCTTCCAGACTCTCATGTTCTCAACTTCTTTGTTTATGTTTTTGTTGTGTTTTGTTTTTGTGGTACTAGGGATTGAACCCAGGGGCGTTCTACCTCTGAGCTACACCCCCAACCCTATTTTATTTTTTGTTTTGAAACAGGATCTCGCTAAGTTGCTTTGGGTCTCACTAAGTGGATGAGGTTGTCCTTGAATCTGCGATCCTCCTGTCTCAGCCTCCCAAGTACTGGGATTACAGGTGTATGCCACCACACCCAGTTTATGTTTTATGAGATGAATTCTGTGCTATAGGACTACGTACATACTCTTCTTCCAGTTTTATCTTTTTTTTTTTTTTTTTGGTACCGGGGATTGAACCCAGGGGCGTTCTACCTCCGTGCTACACCCCTGGCCCTATTTTATACTTTTTATTTTGAAACCGGGTCTCACGAAGTTGCAGAGGGCCTCACTAATTAGCTGAGGCTGGCCGCGAACCTGGATCCTCCAGTCTCCACCTCCCAAGTACTGGGATTACAAGCGTGCGCCACCACGCCGGCTTTTTTTTATACTTTATTTTGAAACCGGGTCTCAGGAAGTTGCGGAGGCCTCACTGAGTAGCTGAGGGGTCTCGCTAAGTTGCAAAGGGCCAAAAAAAAAGATGGGCTGGAGAGTAAGGAAAACTGAGAACAAAGAGAGAGAGGGGGCCATGGTGTATTCCAGAGTCAGCAAGAAGGAAGCCTGCCAGGATTGCAGCAGAGCATGACAAGAGAGTAGTGATCACAAGTACAAGTGATCACAAGTACATTCTATAGGACTTTTTTTTTTTTTTTGCAGTATTGGGGATTGAACCAGGGTTATTCTACCTCCAAGCTATACCCTCAGCCCTATTTTTTATTCTTTATTTTGAAACAGGGTCTAAGTTGCAGGGGACCTCACTAAGTATCTGAGGCTGGCCGTGAACCTGTGATCCTCCTGTCTCAGCCTCCCAAGTGCTGGGATTACAAGCGTGCACCACACTCCTGGCTCCTATAGGGCTTTAAATGTCTCTTCCTAATAGACATGAGGGCTCTAAGACTAAGGAGGCAGTGTCTCCTGCCTCACTCCCACCCTTGGGTAGAATCCCCCCACCCTCATGGCCTTACTCGGCTCTTAAGAGGAGCTGTCTACCTTGGATTGTTTCTCTTCCTCTGTTCATTATGGCCTTCCTATTCCCTTCAGCTTCACACACTTGTACCATCATTACAATCACCTGGGGTGCCAAGTTTCTGGCCTCCCCCCACCCCCAGACACACTAAGTGACAATCCTGAGGGGATGGGCCTGGGGAAAAGGACCAGAGCTCTGATGACCAGTCACTGTGGGGTTGATTGTTGGACAAAAGACTAGGAATACAGACACATTGGAGTTCTACATCCAGCTCTGCCACTAACACCTTTTGTGACTTGGGGACTTTTGTGACTTCTTGGACCTGAGGATCCTCATCCAGACAGTGAGTGGGTTGTTCTAAGTACTTTTGAGGTATCTCTTAGGCTCTGAAAGAATGTGCCAAAGTAGGCAGAACCATAGCCAAACATACTAGTTTCTTTGGGAGCCTTGCACATTCTTCTAGGGCAATAGTTCCTAATATTTAATGCAGGCTGGGGATATAGCTCAGTGGAGAGCACTCATAAGGCCCAGGGTTCAATCCCCAGCACCACCAACACCCCAAAGTTTGATCAAAGGAACCCTCACAAAATCTGCCCTTCCTCCCCAGAAAGATGCGTGCTTACCCCACTAACCAAATCTTGAATTCATTGGCCCACCAGTCCTCAGTTAAGAGCTGCCCATTATATGGATCGAATCCCTTCTGCAGCTCTTCAGATTCCAGGAAACCTGAACAGCAAGGCAGATCTCATGTTTTTTTTTTTTTTTTTTCTGGATTTTATCTCCCTGTCCCACCTAACCAACCCTACTACTTCCTCCAGCTCTCTAGGGAGACCCTGGATTCAGATCAGAGCTGCCCACCTGCCTCTCTCCTCCACATATAGGGCAGGGAGCAGAGAGAAATCAATCTAAGCAAGTGTGTCCCAATCCTGACTTCATGTCACAATCCCCCAGGGACTTTCTAAAAATAACATGAGGCCTGGGTCCTGTCCTCCGAGATTTAAAGCTCCCTGTTGACTCATGTGTGCACCCAGTGGAGAACCACTTGTCTTGCTGATGTGATGCAGGGAGGTTCAGCAGTGTAGTGAGGAATGTGACCTACTGAAAAATGGGGAGTGGGGGCTTATACTGCGGAAGGGGGCTCCAGCCTGGGCACGTCCTTCCTCAAGCAGCTGGTGGGGTATAGGGAAGTCCTCCAGTGCAGGATTCCAGCATTGGTTTCATGTAAGCGGAACCTGAGGCAACATTCAGGAACAGAAATAAAAAATGTCTTCGGATCAAAGAGGCCACAGGTTTCCCCTTGTCATTATCCCTGTTTCTTCTAGTGCTGTCTTTCCTGTTGTTTAGAGCTGTAACAGTAATCCTGGCCCTCTTCTTCCCCTTGACACTGACTTGGACCAGAAGGGCGTTCCCAGGGACAGGGGGAGATGGGGGCCAGAGTAGCTTCCTGGGTCTCATTTCCTGCTTGTCTTCCCACCTCCTGTCTTCTGAGTCAGGCTCCATATCCAGCAGACTTAGCTCTTTCCTCACTGGCTCCGAGTCTGGGTGGGGAAACTGAGGTCAGGAGGGGGCTGTGGCAAGTGAGTCACCAAAACTCAGCCCTGGTGCCTCCACCCTCCGTTTTCAGGCTCTACTGACACAGTTCATCAAACAAAAATGTAAACCCCCCTGGCCCTCCTCCATGTCTGTGTGAGAGCTGGGATGAGGCAGAGAAGGGCCTGTTTGGAGCCAAACCCCAGTCCCTCTGACTGGTGCCTAAGGCTGCCACGACTGTTGCAACAGTCCAGTCCAGCACATAAAAATGGGTTTGCTCTTATGGCCATTTCAAAGATATATTTGGCTCCTGTGATTTGCCAGGACCCAGGGTCATGACCTACTTAGCTCTGGTCACCTGACCAACCCAGCCCTTTGGCCACTTTGCCAAGGAGGGCACTCATACACAGTCTCCTTCACCCTCTCCTTTCCAAGTTTGCAGCCTGGTGAGCAGCAGCTATTGCCACCATGGCATTCCCCCCTCCCCCATCCGCCCACCTCCAGAATTTCATCACTATTTGTTGTGCCACTAGCTCCAAGGAACCAGAGATGTGTCTGTTTTTGGTAAATAACTGCGTGCAACTCCCTACCCCTGTTAGGAATCTTAAGGGGGAGTCCCAGATGTGCTCTTCTAAATGAACTGCTCCTCCAGCCCTAAAATAGCATGGCCCTCCAGTCAGGAGTAACAGTAGTAGGCAGATGTACCGAGCACTTCCACATGCCAGGTGCTTTGCACGATTGTCTCATTGATTCTTTACAACGACCTTGTGGCATAGGGCTTTTACAACCCCCATTTGACAGGAGATCAAAGTTCAGAGGTTAAAATCCTAGTCCTAGGTCATGGAGGTAGAGCTGGTTTGTGTTTTTTTTTTTTTTTTTTTTTGCAGTACTGGGGATTGAACCAGGGGCATTCTACCTCTGAGCTACACCCCCCAGTCCTATTTTTTTATTCTTTATTTTGAAACAGGGTCTCACTAAGCTGTAGAGGGCCTCACTAAGTAGCTGAGGCTAGAAGCGAACCTGTGATCCTCCTGTCTCAGCCTCCCAAGTACTGGCAGTACAATCATGTGCCACCACACCTGGCTTAGAGCTGGATTTTGAACCCGGACAAGTTTGCCTGTTGAACTTGTGCTCTTATTCAGTATACTCGGCTGGACCGTAGACAGGCTGACCTGAGGTTGGGGGATCCTAGAGCGGGCACATTATATACACATAGACAACATACTTTGCAGAGACCATCTGGGTTCAGTTGTGCAGGTATTCATTGGGCCTCAGCTAGGCCTCAACTCTGGGCCAGATTTTTCTAATCTGGCCAGGAAACTAGAAGTTCCATCCCCACCCGTCATCTGCAGCCCTGGCTGGGCTTACCCCAAGGGGCCTGAGGCTGCACAGATTTCTTGGACCAGTTCCAGTACTCATTGATGCTTCCCAGTCATGGGAGGCCCGCCCTTCCTACCACCACCACCACTCAGACACATGAACACACATCTCCCCAGGGGCAGCCTCCATTCGGCCAAAACCACTCTCCTCTTTCTGGGCAGTAGAACAAGGTCCTTCATTGAGCCCAACCCTTAGGGCTGTTCTGTCACGTCCCCTGGCAGTACCAGAGGAGAAGCTGTGTGCTTTAGCCCTGGGGTCCTGGCAGTACTCTGGGGTGGGGGAGGGACTAGACAAGGCCTCTTTCTGTCCCAGATGCCTCTGGCTACCCTGTAAGGCCTAAACAACAGCAATTGAAAACATCAGGGTAAGGATGAAGGGGCAGGCTGACTGCTGAAGAAGAGACAAAAACGCCCATCATTGATCCACATCCTGCGTGCCTACCATGGGTAGCCTCTCAGATGCTTTACATGCATCACCTCCCTAAACCACCTTAGCAGCCCTATAATCCCTATCTTACAGAGGAGGAAGCTCATGCTCAGGCAACTGCATGACACAGCAGGGATGCAAATCCTTGACTTACTCTATTTCTTTTTCCTTCTCATCAAGAGCTAAAAGCCCAGGGACTAAGTTGGGGGGTGCTAGAGAGTTCCTTATTATGTGACCCAGTGCTAGATGGAGGTGAGAGGGCAAGAAAGACAAGGCCCCCTGACTTCAGGAAGGCCTGTCCCACCTGGAAACATCTTTAGATATGGAGACAGCTTGAAAGAACAGCTTTGTAATCATGGGGAGCTGGTTCAGATAAGACAGGGAATGGGTTTCCTAGCTGTGAGTGGCAGATACTGAAGGGGATCTGGAAAGCCAGCCAAGAAGGGAGAGTTGGCACTGGGGAAATAGAAGATTGTAGTAAAAGTTTCTCCCAGTTCTAGAGGCAGACAGACCTGGGTTTGGATCTTGGTATTCCACTCAGTAGCTCTGTCACTTGGGGGAAGTGAGTTTACCTTCCCAAATTTTATTTATGTGGAAGGCGGGAATGCTAAAATAGGGTTGGCAGCCGGGTGTGGTGGCGCATGCTTGTAATCCCAGTACTCAGGAGGCGGAGACCCGAGGATCCGGGTTCGCAGCCAACCTCATCTACTTAGTGAGGCCCTCTGCAACTTCGTGAGACCCGGTTTCAAAATAAAGGATAAAAAATAGGGCCGGGGGTGTAGCTCGGAGGTAGAATGCCCCTGGGTTCAATCCCCGGTACTGCAAAAAAATAAATAAATAATATAGGGTTGGGGTAAAGATGAAAACTGATCATGTTCTTTGCCTAGTGTCTAGTGTATAGCGAATGCACAAAAAATGTATTCATTATTATCGTTATTAGGAGTGGCATTGGCACTCTTGGTTCTATTATTGTACTATTTCTTTTTGAGTGGGGAAGTCTGTGGTACTGGGGATCAAACCCAGGACCCCACACATGCTAGGAAAGTGTTCTACCACTGGGCTACATCCCCAATCTTCTTAGTTCTGTTATTAATGTTGGCCATTGCCTTGGCCATAGCATGAGTTGATGACTTTAAATGAATCAATGGGCACTTTTAACACGGGTTCTCTAGGAAGCTTGTGGCAGAGAGGCCAAGGCCAAGAAAATGCACAATTTTCATAGCCAGGAGTTAGGAGTTGTGTTATTCATTTTCCTAAGGCTATGGATTTAACTAAAATTAAAAGTTAATGTGGAGCTGGTCGTGGTGGTGCCTGCCTATAATCCCAGTACTTGGGAGGCTGAGACAGGAGGATCGTGGATTCTATGCCATTGCTCAGTAACTTAGAGTGACCCTGTTTCAAAATAGAAAGGGCGTGGGGGGGAGCCTAGAGATAGAATGCCCCTGAGTGCAGTCCCTGGTACCACCAAAAAAACCCCAAGAAGGTGAATGTGAGTTCCAGGCCACAGATTTCTTTTTTTTTTTTTTTTTCATTTTTTGCGGTACCAGGGATTGAACCCAGGGGCATTCTACCTCTGAGATATACCCCCAGCCCTATTTTTTATACTTTTTTTGTTTTGTTTTGCGGTACCGGGGATTGAACCCAGGGGCGTTCTACCTCCGCGCTACACCCCCAGCCCTATTTTTTATACTTTATTTTGAAACCAGGTCTCGCGAAGTTGCGGAGGGCCTCACTAAGTAGCTGAGGCTGGCCGCGAACCCGGATCCTCTGGTCTCCACCTCCCAAGTACTGGGATTACAAGCGTGTGCCACCACGCCCGGCCCAGGCCACAGATTTCTAAGCAGGTCATTATAAGAAAGGGGTACAGAAAGGGCATTTTTCAGGTTTCTATGCACATGGCTAGGAGTTCATTCTATATTGTGGGTGGAGACCAGAGGTTCTCTAGAATCTTAGGGCCAAAGGAACTTGGATTGAAAGACCCTTGGACACCTAGGTTTCTGAAACTTTCCTTGTATGTACCTACTCCCAGCCTCTCTCTCTTTCCTAGGCTGGTAGAGCTTGTGCTTTTAAAATTTATGTATATTTGAAGGGAAGGAGCTACCATAAGATATACTACCATAAGATATACTAGTTGTGTTAGTTAGCATTCTGTCTCTGTGATGAAGTACCTGAGAAAAACAGTTTGGAGAAAAGATTTGTTTTGGCTCTTAGTTTCAGAGATTTCAGTTCATGGCTGGCTGAACAGCTGATGTTTCCTGGGGACTTACTCAGTACTAGGTTCTCACTTAATTCCTATCAGTGATTCTGAGTTCCCCTTTACAGATAGAGAAAGTAGAGCTCAGTGAAGTGATTACTCCTGCTCAAGAGTCACATGGAGAAGTGACATAAGCCATATCTCTGCCTATTCTTTTTCATCACCACTCCTTTGGGATCTTAGCTTTGTCCACTTAGAGCCAGCTCCTTTGCCTCTTTTCAGGAGCTCACTATTAGCACCTCTCTCAGAACTCCCTCTCCCTTGCTTTGTTAGCATCATCTTCATCCTTTCATTTCTTTAGCTAATAGAATAATAACAAAATTTTTTGTTTGTTTGTTTTGCGGCACTGGGGATTAAACCCAAGGGTACTCTACCACTGAGCCACATCCCAGCCTCCCCATTTTTTTATTTGAACGTAGGGTCATTCTACCAACAAGCTACAACCCCCAGCCCAATTTTATTTTTTAGTTTGAAACAGGCTCTCAGTTGAGTGCAGTGGTGCACGCCTGTAATCTCAGGACTCGGGAGGCTGAGACAAGAGGATTGCAGGTTGGAGGCCAACTTCAGCAGCTTAGCAAGGCCCTAAGGAGCAACTTAGTGAGACCGTTTCAAAATAAAAAATAAGAGCCAGGCGTGGTGGTGCACGCCTGTAATCCCAGTCCTTGGGAGTCTGAGACAGGAGGATCACAGGTTCAAGGACAGCCTCAGCAAGTAGGAAGACTCTCATCAACCTAGCAAGACCCTGTTTCCAAATAAGAAATAAAATAGGGCTGTTGATGTAGCTCGAAGGTAGAATGCCTCTGGGTTCAATCCCCAGTACCACAAAAAAATAAAATAAAATAAATAAAAAATAAGCCAGGCGTGATAGTGCATGCCTGTAATCGCAGTACTTGGGAGAATGAGACAGGAAGATCTCAGGTTCAAGGACAGTCTCAGCAAGTAGTGAGACTCAGCAACCTAGTGAGACCCTGTTTCAGAATAAAAATTAAAAATAGGGCTGGGAGCTGGGTGTGGTGGCGCACACTTATAATCCCATTACTTGGGAGGCTGACACAGGAGGATCCGGGTTCGCGGCCAACCTCAGCTACTTAGTGAGGCCCTCTGCAACTTAGTGAGACCCTGTTTCAAAATAAAGAATAAGGGCCGGGCATGGTGGTGCATGCTTGTAATCCCAGTACTTGGGAGGCTGAGACAGGAGTATCCAGGTTCGCGGCCAGCCTCAGCTACTTAGTGAGGCCCTCCGCAACTTAGCGAGACCCGGTTTCAAAATAAAGAATAAAAAATAGGGCTGGGGTGTAGCTCAGAGGTAGAATGCCCCAGTACTGCAAAAAAAAAAGAATAAAAAATAAGGCTGGGGTTATATCTCGGAGGTAAAATGCCCCTGGGTTCAATCTCCAGTACCACACACACAAAAAAATAGGGCTGGGGGTATAGCTCAGATGTAGAATGCCCCTGGGTTCAATACCCAGTACCACACACACAAAAAAATGAATAAATTAAAAATTTTAAGAAAATAGGGCTGGAGGTAGAATGCCCCTGGGTTCAATCCCCAGTACCACAAAAGAAAGAAAGAAAGAAAGAAAGAGAGAGAGAGAGAGAGAGAGAGAGAGAGAGAGAGGGAGGGAGGGAGGGAGGGGAAAGAAAGAGAAGAAAGAAAAAGAAACAAGTTGTCACTAAATTGCTGAGGGTGTCACTAAGTTGCTGAGGCTAGCCTTAAACCTATGATCCTCCTGTCTCAGCCTCTTCAAGTACTAGGATTACAAATATGTTCCATAGCACCTGGCGTGTGTGTGTGTGTGTGTGTGTGTGTGTGTGTGTGTGTGTGTTTGTGTGTGTGTTTTACTAGGGATTGAACCCAGGGACATCACCCTTTTTTTTTTTTTATGGCAGTGCTGGGGATTGAACCCAGGGGCATTTTACCTCCGAGCTATACCCCCAGCCCTATTTTTATTCTTTATTTTGAAACAGGGTCTCACTAAGTTACCAAGGGCCTTACTAAGTAGCTGAGGCTGGCCGCGAACCTGTGATCCTCCTGTCAGCCTACGAAGTACTGGGATTACAAGCGTGCATCACTATGTCTGGTTTTATTTATTTATGTATTTATTTGCGGTACTGGGGATTGAATCCAGGGGCATTCTACCTCTGAGCTATACCCCCAGCCCTATTTTTTATTCTTTATTTTGAAACAGCGTCTCAGTAAGTTGTGGAGGGCCTCACTAAGTAGCTGAGGCTGGCCACGAACCCGGACCCTCCTGTCTCAGCCTCCGAAATACTGGGATTACAGGCATGCACCACCACGCCCAGCTCCTTATTTTTATTTTGAAACAGGGTCTCACTAAATTGCTAAGGCTGGCCTTGAACCTACAATCCTCCTGTCTCAGCCTCCTGAGTACTGGAATTACAAGCCTGTGTCACTATACCCAGCTTTATTTTTTATTTTGAAACAGGGTCTAACTAAATTGCTGAGACTGGCCTTGAACCTGCAATCCTCCTATCAGCCTCCTGAGTACTGGGATTACAAGTGTTTGCCTTTTTTTTTTTTAATACAGGATCTCAGCCAGGCGTGGTGGCGCATGCTTGTAATCCCAGTACTTGGGAGGCTGAGATAGGAGGATCTGGGTTCATGGCCAGCCTCAACTATTTAGTGAGGCCCTCCTCAACTTAGTGAGACCCTGTTTCAAAATAAAGAATAAAAAATAGGGCTGGTAGTGTAGCCCGGAGGTAGAATGCCCCTGGGTTCAATACCAAAAAAAAAAAAAAACCCAGGATCTCATTAAATTGCCCAGGCTAGCCTCAAACTTACAATCTTCTTGCCTCAGCCTCTCAAGTAATTGCGATGACATGCATACACCACTGTGCCAAGTCCCCATAACAAGGTTTTTTTCGGGGTTTGGGAGGTACTGGGGATTGAACCCAGGAACATTCTACCTCTGAGTTACACCCCAGCCCTTTTTAATTGTTTTGAAACAGGGTCTCAATAGATTACTGAGTGTCTTCCTGAGTTGCTGAGACTGGTCTTGAACCTGTGATCCTCCCGTTTCAGCCTCCCAAGTACCGGAATTACAGGTGTGCACCACCAAGCCCAGCTCCCTGTAACAAGATTTTTGAGGGGGACAATCAGACCTTTAACAGTTCCATCCCAAAGCTTCCTTTATGCAGCCAGCCTGGGGCCTTATTCTTGGGAAACTCCCTTCTGGGCAGGGGGGAAACCTGGCTCATTACTCAGGCTCTCAGATAGTGGGATAGGAAGGAGAGTTCAAGATCACCATGGGGGGCTTCCTGGAGGAGGACAGGTTTAGGTAATCGAAAGACAACGAATTTGGTTCTCACTTCAGCAGAACATAGGTTAAAATTGGAACAATACAGAGAAGATTAGCATGGGCCCCACTCGGGATGATACGAATTGGTGAAACAATTCATCATCTTTTTATTTGTGTTTCATTAAAAAAAAAAAAGAAGAATGTAGCTGGGCATGGTGGCACACATGCTTGTAATCCCAGTACTTGGGAGACTGAGACAGGAAGATCGCAGGTTTAAGGACAGCCTCAGCAACTAGTGACACTCTCATCAACCTAGCGAGACTCTGTTTCAAAATAAAAATAAAAATAAAATAGGGCTGGGGGTGAGGGGTGTAGCTTGGAGGTAGAATGCCCCTGGGCTCAATCACCAGTACCACATACACACAAAAAAATGCAGATAGGAGGAAAGAGGTTGCTGTGGGCTAAGGCCTTGAATCGCAGCTCAAGTATGGAAACTTGGATGAATATAGTGTGGAGAGAGCCCCAAAGGATAGGATATCCTGAGCTGAGTCTTTATCTGAGAATAGGAGATGGGAGTGCCTGGAAGTGAAGGTGATATTGGCTATGAGTTCTTGGACTTGAGTCTGTCTGTGCTGGTTGTCATTGCAAACTCCTAGTCAGGAGCATAACATCCTATTATGATGTAGGAAGGGAAATCCATCTGTATATGTGGGATAGATTGGAGGGGGTGTGAATTAGAGGCAGAGAGACCAGTTAAAAAGACAATAGACAAGCTGGGCATGGTGGCGCACACTTGTAATCCCAGTGCTTGGGAGGCTGAGACAGGAGGATTGCAGGTTTGAGGACAGCCTCAGCTACTTAATGAGGCCTTTTGCAATTTAGTGAGACCCTTTTCAAAATGAATAAAAAAATAGCTGGGTGTGGTGGCGCACGCTTGTAATCCCAGT
Source organism: Glis glis (assembly GCA_004027185.1). Classification (NCBI taxonomy): domain Eukaryota; kingdom Metazoa; phylum Chordata; class Mammalia; order Rodentia; family Gliridae; genus Glis; species Glis glis. Next base: position 2,658 of record PVJS01013640.1, on the reverse strand, counting down.
ACTTGGGAGGCTGAGACCAGAGGATCCGGCTTCACGACCAGCCTCAGCTACTTAGTGAGGCCCTCCACAACTTAGTGAGACCCTGTTTCAAATTAAAGAATAAAAAATAGGGCTGGGGGTAGAGCTCAGAGTTAAAATGCCCCTGGGTTCCATCCCCAGTACCAAAAAAAAAAAAGACAATAGCCAGCATTTATTAAGTATGTCCTAAATTTCAGGCCATTTTTCATTCATTATTAGCTTATTGAGTCTCAAAAGCAGCACTGTAAACTGGGTACTATAGTTATCTCCCACATTGTATAGGTAAAGAAATCAGTATTTGATGAGGTTTAAAGTGACTTACACAAGTTCTAGCTAGTAAGTTGAGCAGTCTAGACCATCTGACTCCAGAGCCCAAGCTTTTAACTACTTTATTCCATTGCCTTCCCCATTCAGGAAGAGGCTATTTTAATGAAGAAAGGGAATAGAGGCCCTGATGATAGAGAGGGGGCAGGTACAGCAATGAACAGGCCTGGGGCAACAGGAGGAACTTAGATTCCAGAGTGGCGAGTTTGGCTGATTGGGGGGGTGTCACTGCAAGTTTTTGAGAACAGAAATTATAATCCAGGTATGGTGTCACATGCCTATAATCCCAGTACTTGGGAGGCTGAGACAGGAAGATCACAGGTTCAAGGACAGCCTCAGCAAGTAGTGAGACTCATCAATCTAGTGAGACCCTGTTTCAAAATAAAAATAAAAAAATAGGGTTGGAGGTATAGCTCAAGAGGTGTAATGTCCTCGGATTCAATCCCCAGTACCACCACCACCACCACAACAACAACAAAAAAGAACAGGAGTGATAGAACCAGGAAAAGTTACTCTAAAAGCAGAGTGAATGTGTTTGACTTTTTCCTTAAGAGTCAGGAACAGAGCTGGGTGTGGTGGTGCACACCTGTAATCCCAGTACTTGGGATGCTGAGAGTGGAGGATCGCAGGCTCAAAGCCAGCCTCAGCAACTTAGCAAGACCCTGTTTCCAAATAAAAAAAATAGAATAGGGCTAGAGGTGTAGCCTGGAGGTAGAAGACCCCTGGGTTCAACCACCCCAAAAAAAGATTCATGAACAGAGAAAGGAAAGGGGATTGGTGCTGGAGGAGTAGACTGGGCAGCTCTCTTGGATTTTATAGCAGTTTCCACCTAGACTCTCCTGACATTCCCTCTTATTTCCTTTGTAGCCATTGTCAGCCAGTGGCAACAGGAGTCCAAAGAGAAGGTGGTGTCCCTCCTGCTGTCCCACCTGCCCCTGCTTCAGCCAGGCAACACAGAGGCCAAGTCGGAGTACATGAGGCTGCTGCAGAAAGTGCTGGCCTACTCGATCGAGAGCAATGCCTTCATCGAGGAGAGCCGCCAGCTGCTCTCCTACGCCCTCATCCACCCAGCCACCACACTGGAGGACCGCAATGCGCTGGCCCTCTGGCTGAGCCACCTGGAAGAACGACTGGCCAGCGGCTTCCGCACCCGGCCAGAGCCCTCCTACCACTCACGTCAGGGCTCAGATGAGTGGGGGGGACCTGCAGAGCTGGGCCCTGGAGAGGCAGGGTCAGGCTGGCAGGACAAGCCACCCCGAGAAAATGGACATGTGCCCTTCCACGCATCCAGCTCAGTGCCGCCAGCCATCAACAGTATTGGGAGCAATGCAAACACAGGTGAGGGGGTATCCCAGGAGCCTCTGCCTACTTGAAAGCCGTCACACTGGGCTGTCTTTGCTCACTCTGTGGCCTTGGGCAAATGCCATAACCTCTGGACTTCAGTTTTATTAGGCAGTACAGAGGCTGTGAACTGCCATTCCCAGAGCTGAGTCTGACCTACAGACATGTTTTATTGAACCCACACTTTGGTTTCATTTTGATATGTTTTTAATCGGTGTTTGATCGGTGGTATAAGGCTTTCCCCTAAACAGATTTCCAGCTTCTCTCGAGAAGTTTGGCAGTAGAAGGCCTGTGTTCTCAGCAGCAGCAAGAAGAAGGAGCTAAGCCAGATGTGTGGTGCACGCCTGTAATCCCAGTACTTGGGAGGCTGAGACAGGAGGATTGCAGATTCGAGACTAGCCTCAGCAACTTAATGAGACCCTGTTTCAAATTAAAAAGTGAAAAAAAGTGAAAAGGGCTGGGTGTGTAGCTTAGAGGTAGAATGTCCCTGGGTTCAATCCCCAGTACCAAAACAAAAAAAAAGGGTGGGAGCTGAATATCAGCCCTCCTCCCCCACCTTTCAGCGCTGCACATGTGCCCCATCCCGCCTCTGACCCACCCATTTCTGATACCTGGCCTCTGAGATCCTTAAGTTTGTACCTCTGGTGGAAGGGTGAATGCCATTATCTGAGGCCCCTGCTAGCTCACTGGATTTTGTATCTGGCCTCAGCTTACAGCCTTGTTTCTTAGAAATCTCTTTGTAAATTTGTCTGCATATAAGACATAACTCATGCCAGTGTGTTGGCACATGCCTTTAATCCCAGGTACTTGGGAGATTGAGGCAGAAGGACTGCAAGTTCGAGGCCAGCCTGGGCCAACTTGGCAAGACCCTGTTTCTTTTTTTTTTGGGGGGTGCTGGGGATTGAACCCAGGGGCATTCTACCTCTGAGCTACACCCCCAGCCCTATTTTTTATTCTTTTTTTTTTTTTTTTTTT
>PVJS01013639.1:0-41747 GCA_004027185.1 Glis glis | reverse complement strand
AGGCGGGGCGTGGTGGCACACGCTTGTAATCCCAGTACTTTGGGAGGCAGAGACCGGAGGATCTGGGTTCGCGGCCAGCCTCAGCTCTCTCTCTTTCTCTCTGTCTCCCTGTCTCTCTGTCTCTCTCTCTACTTAGTGAGGCCCTCCGCAACTTCATGAGACCCGGTTTCAAAATAAAGTATAAAAAATAGGGCCAGGGGTGTAGTGCAGAGGTAGAACACCCCTGGGTTCAATCCCCGGTACCACAAAAAAAAAGAAAAATAGCTTTTAGTTAATTAATATCTAGTGCATTTTTTTCTCAAATTAAATTCTAAATTTTTGTCAAAAATTTTTAAATTTGTATATCTCATATTTGTTTGCCACTTACCCAGCACTGTTTCCTGTGAGACAAGACTATCGTCCCGCTCCTTCTACTCAAAGCCTTGCTCTACTATTATCTGTTGGCTCTATCCCATTCATACCAGCTTATGGAATTTTCTCTAACGACCCCAGGAACATTCGTCATTCTGGGTCAGGTTCCTCCCTTCTCTGACTCGGGTGCATTTCTGCCCATTTTTCAATCTGCAAATAGCATTTCTCCAGTGAATTCCCCAGATGCATGAGTCCCTGTGAGCACCAGACCATTTATCCACATTCCCTGAGTCATTATCTCTTTGTTTCCTATTAACTTTAATGTGTCCATTCTTCCTGCCAGACTGTGTGTGTTCAATAAACATTATGAATTATGTTGCTGTCATCAAGTACTTCGGGTGCTTGTCTGATAGGTAGTCAAGTAGGAACCATGGCACAGAAATCATTCCAAAAATTAAATCTGAATTTTTTCCTCTTCTTTCCATCCTGTCTCCCACCTCCTTCCATCAGACACCAATTTCTCACCTGGCCCAGGCTAGTCGCCTCTCTGCTTCCTCATTTGCCCCAACCCCCTGGTCTACTCTTCACTCTGGTCTCAGAGGAATCTTTTTAAGACATACGTGACAAGTCTCTCCTCTGCAGTAGCTTCCGGTTGCCTGTAAAGTAAAGCCCAGATCCCCCATCTTGGACCACAGCCACTCCATGTGCTAACCCTCGCCAACCTTCCTGGCTTTCCCCTGGCCCACTCCCTCCAGCTACTCTGACTTCCTTTTTATTCCTTGAACACTCCACAGCTCTCCTTGCTATGGCCTTGTTACTGTTCCCTCCTCCTTCTCTGCTTTTCCCTCTGATATCTTCTTGACTTGATTTTTATTACCATGGCTATTTGAGTTTAAATGTCACAGACTCAGAGAAGCCTCCATGTGCCCCTGATTCTAAAGTATCCCCTATATTTTAATTATGTCATCCTATGTTAAGTCATGCATTACTTTATTATTGGATTGTTCATTTGATTATTTTTTACTTACAAATTGATTATTACTTGTCTTCCACTATATAGAATGTAAACTCTAGGATAGCAGAGACCTTGTCTACATTTTTTTTCATCATGATAAGCCCTGGGCTTATAATGCTTAGTAGATGCTTAGTCAATAGTGGTAAATGAGTAGAGTAGTAGCAATAGTGGCAGTAGTAATCATTGCTAGCATTTATTGAATGCCTACTACTTTAGCATTTGACTTGAGTTCAAATGCATACTTTATATGCATTAATCCAATGACTTTACACACAAACACATGCACATGTGAAACTATGCAATAGAAAAAGTATTCATTGTCATTATTCTGATTTTACAGATGGGTAAACTGAGACACAGAAATGTTAAATAGCTGATTGAAGATCACATAGATATTCATTGGTAGAGCCAGAGTTTGAATTGTCACAGGAACAGAGGATCCCATTCTCTTACCCACTGTATATATGTATCTTAATTTAAAACAAGGGGGGGATTCAACAACAAGATTTTTAAGCCTAGTTTTAAATGTATTTTTGTTTATCAAAACAATATGTCTCGTGAGTCAAAAAAAAAAAAGATTTTTTGAAATAATACAGGTTAGGCTGTCATTGTTGAAACCATACCTTAGGACCTGCCATGAAATAAATGAAAACTAGTGAGAGCTAAATCCAATGTCTTTCCTTAGAAAAGGACCACGACCTTCTGCTCCCTGAGCTCCGGCTTTGCCGCATTGCGTCATTTTGACAAAAACGCAGCAATGCTGGACATATGGTGTGGTTCAAACCGTGCTGGGTAACTTTTGGACAGGGACCCTAAAAAAAATATACCTAACCTAGTTAATAATAGCCAACCACTGATCTGTCAACTAATGGTGTTTATAGGAAATAGAATTTGTGAGAAAAAGAAATAGCAGCATGAGACAGAATTAATCCACAACATGCAATTTCCTCTCCTGCGCACAGCCTTCACCAGGAGGAAATCTGAAGGGCCGCCACCTGTTCAGAAGTTTGCTTTCCATGAGACTGACAATGGCCCACCGCCAGAAAGACGCAAGGCATCGTGCACACCACCTGACAAAAATAAACATCGCGTTTGCGGAAAGGTGGATTTTGTCATCCAAAGAATGGAGGAAAAAATAGTTACATTCTCAAACAATTTTAGTAACAGATATTTTGTGTGTGCTAATTTAGAACACCTGAGTTTATCAGACAGAAAATAGTGCTTTTTAATGCTTTCTTGATGATCAAGCTACATTTCCAACCCGTAATAGGTGCTTTTCTCCTCTCAAAATTCTTCAACTTCTGTTTCCTTTTCTACCGGTCCAGTTTCAATATGTCTTTCAACTATATGTTTCTTTCTCTGCTTCTTTCCTCCCTTCAGGCTTTCCCACTCATTCATAATAACTCCAGTTATTGCGCCATATCAAATCCAACCAAGGGGCAGCCTGACTTGAACCCAGTTCCCGTCACACCACGTCTCACCGTGTGACCTTCACCAAATTTCTCAGGCTTCATTTCATTATATGAAAAATGGTGGAACATACTCACATGGGGTTTTGTTAACAGTTGTGCTGGTACTTTAAGGAAACATCTAGCACGTGGTCGATGATCAATATTATCTCTACCATTGCTGTCTTACCCGCTGCCTGCCTGCACACCGGGATCACACTTCATTCTGCAATTCTCTTTGTCATGATCTCTCTTCAAGCATTCTTTTTGCAGATATAATTGTTGTAACACAATGAATCCCATCTTGTTCACCTGTACCTCTTGGAGTCAGCAAGATTTTGTTTTGTAAAAGTCTTATAGAAATGCTACATATAAGGCCGGGCGTGGCGTGGTGGCGCACGCTTGTAATCCCAGTACTTGGGAGGCGGAGACCGGAGGATCCGAGTTCGCCGCCAGCCTCAGCTACTTAGTGAGGCCCTCCGCAACTTCGTGAGACCCGGTTTCAAAATAAAGTATAAAAAATAGGGCCGGGGTGTAGCTCAGAGGTAGAACGCCCCTGGGTTCAATTCCCGGTACCGCAAAAAAAAAAAAAAAGAAATGCTACAAATGCTACATATATCTAAGGCAACCTTGCACAAGCTAACTACAATGTCATGTTTCTTTCTAATGGATCTGGAATTCTATCAGTGATTTATTGCCCCCCACACCCCTACTATAATATTCATTTGAGGAATGAATAAATACTTATTTGGATTGGATTTGTTTGCTGGAATTTTTGAACGACGTGGCCAGCAAAATGCAGGTGATCAATAATTAAAAAAAAAAACTAAAATACCAATTTTCTAATGGTACTCAGAAGTTCTGATTAGCACTTTATATATCTGGTATTTTTCTAAAGAATGCAATTTATTTAGAGATTAAAAACTTGTCAAGCAAAGGACACACACACACACACACATACAACGGTGCGATTGGTGCTTCATGGAAGAAATTCTAGAAATCACTGATTTAAACCATACTCCGGTTATGTTAGACTTGCCATTTACTGTTTTTGATCCTCAACTGTGAAATGTAGGAAACATACCTATACACTTTGACCCACTATGAAGATATTTTTTTTACTCATCATTACTTAATAAATTATTTAGATAGTGGCAGTAGCATTTGATTCATAAATATCTATAAATCCCACAATAATTAAATGCATACTGATTTGATATGGACATATCAGGAGCATGTGTTGCCTGTGACAGAGTGTCAGCATGCATATTTGAGGCATTTCTCCTGAATGTTTCCAGCTACATCAAAGATGGTTTTTCTCCCAGTTCAGCCTGATGGGTAATATTGCCTGGAATGTTCATTCTGGAAACACTCCTCATTTGCCTCTTGAGACACCATCTCTCTTTTGTCATTCTAAAATTGCCAAGAGTTTACCCCTTGTATTTCTTTTTTTTTTTTTTTTGCGGTACCGGGGGTTGAACCCAGGGGCGTTCTACCTCTGCGCTACACCCCCAGCCCTATTTTTTTATACTTTATTTTGAAACCGGGTCTCACGAAGTTGCGGAGGGCCTCACTAGGTAGAGAGAGAGAGAGAGAGAGACAGGGAGAGAGAGAGAGAGAGAGAGAGAGAGAGAGAGAAAGAGAGCTGAGGCTGGCCGCAAACCGGGATCCTCCGATCTCCGCCTCCCAAAGTACTGGGATTACAAGGGTGCGCCACCACGCCCGGCCTCCCTTGTATTTCTTAATATACAAAAATCACTGCCTAAGGAAGAATTTAAATCATTTAAAAAGTAGAAAATACTACTTTTTTCATAATCTCTAAAAATTTGCATTTAAAACTAGGATTCCTCTCCTAATTCTTACATTCAAAGTAACATTTGAAAAGAAGGTGAATTTGAACTTAGAGCAATGAGCTAAGTTTTCAAACATGAAGACATTCCATGGGGGAAAATCTTACCAATAGTCCCAGTGGCGTACATGGATCCTTGTGAAGAATATTAGATATAAAACTTGTGTTTCCAGTAAATTTGTAGATATAAAAACAGAAATGACACTCTGAAGTCCTGCTCTATGAGTTCGAAGTATCCTGGATCCTCAACAGAAATGTCTCTCCCTAGTTTTCACCCCCACTTAACCCAGTAAATTACTCTAGCTCCAATTTATCTCCCTCCCAAGCCTTTCTAAGAGAAGCAAAGAATTATTTAAAATGCAATATAGATATCAGACAGGATGAGACTATTGACTCTTCATCTATAAAAGCAACATAACGCCAAGTACTGTGTGTATGTATGTCACTATGAACTGCATTATGATGTGAGACTATAATGCACCAATAAAAGTATAGAAAAGCACCATAATCTTAAATTGAATTTAAGAACAATAAACTAAAAAACACTTGCATCATGCATACTTCTTGAGCTACTATCTTTCTGGTGTGCAAAGATTAAAGTACAATATACTATTTCTAAGAAGTACTACAAACTTTGGAGTCAGACCCCATAGAATGAATGGTTTTCAGCAAACATCTCAGTTCAAGACCAAGTTTTTCCGCTATGAACAAGGTGACTCATGTTGTCCTGAGAATTTCAAGGCAAAGTAGATGAAGTCTTAATAATAGTGCTTTCATTTAGCTACCAAATAATACTAACTAGAGATTTCTAGAAATTTCTGTCTGCCAAGCTTAGAAATTAGTATACATAATTTCATTCTGGCTCATTTTTGCTGAAATCAAAAGCCTTCAGCAAAGATCTCTTGGAATCTTCGCCAAAGTACTGACATATTTAGAATAAGGAAACTTTCTTATAGTGTATTGCATTTGACGCAGGCCGTCAAACAAAAACTCTGTAGTTCTGAAAAGATTGTTTATCCACTGTCAGTTCAAAGAATTCTTTTTCCTTTTAAGAAGAGTTTTGAAGGCTTTGGTGCATTATTCAAGTTGCCTAAAAAGCACATGACTGTCATAGCAGAGTCTTCCTTCAGAAACACTGCGGAGACATGTGTGTTGGGGCCTTAATGTTTTGTAGAGAATTTTTTATTTAAGCAGTATCTTACCTAAACAACCAGGAATACATGAATGATGTATTTAGTTACTAACATGACATTTCACGTTGACAGCAAATGATGCAAAGAATTAATAGGTTGCTGAGTCTCAGAGTTGCCATTAATAATAGGAGACTGGGATTTGGATTAATTTGGTGGTGTGTTTGCGGTTATCTGTGCTGATGACTGCGCATTATAAAATTAACAGAAGCCAAGAGTTATAGATTAGGAAGCGAAGGTTGCATGCTAAAGGCCTATCAACCTAGAAAGATGATACGAGGGTTAATACTTTGCCTGACTTTTTTCATTTTTCTAAGTCTTCTGTCTGTTCAGGTATTTTGTAGATTAATTTTATCCACTGCCACATTACCAGAATATAGCCAATGTCACTAACCTTATTTTTAAACAGGTTGCTAGACAATGAAAAGATAGTGGTTGATGAAAATCTATTTTAGAAGGACTGTCAAGAAAATCTATTTTAGAAATCATTATTGACTTTATATTCCTATTTGAAGCAATGCAATGTCTCTTTGCTTTGAATCTGTACATTTCCGGTTAATTCTCGAATTGTGCTTAAGTGGAAAGGTATTCAAAACTTGGAAAACCCACAACTCATTGTCCTAAGGAAGAGAATGTCCCATCAACTTTCTGTATCAAACCTCCTTCCCTCCCCTGGGAAGTGTCTGGTAGTGTGAACACTCCCATCAAACGTGGGAGCACGTGGATCCACTGGGTTTATTGAGAAGATTCCAAGCCTTTCATTCCCACGGAGGACCTGGAGGAGCTCCAGGTGGGATCAGGAGACCAGTCGCAGGGTCTGCCCCACAGCCTGCATTCGCCTTGCTGTAAAGCAGCCCCATGCAGGGCGGGATCCCAGGAGAAGGAAGACCTTTCAGAACTTCAGTCACTGCCTGGATCTCACCAAGGGAAGAAAGGAAGACAGCTGAATTCTGAACTCTGCTTTTTCTCCTACTTTTACAGCTGTTCCACTCCTTCTCTGACATGTGTTGACCTCCACTGTAGTGGCCCACAGAAGTGCACCTGCGCCCCATGAGTCCTCAGCCTCCTTATGGAACTGATCTAATTGAGTGCATTTATTTGTTTCATTTACATCCTTAATAACCCTATCCAGGTCATTATTAACTGTCTTAGACTACAAATTATACACAACTGGGATCATATCTGCTCAATTCACTTTACAAAGTGATTGGCCTGAAACCAAATAGGAGCCTTAAACTGAATGCTTGTCTGGGGGTGGAGAGGCCTTTGAAGAATCCCATTAGGAAATGCAACCAGGTGGGAACCCCCACACACACCACCATAGCTGAATTCTAATGATCTCACACAAAATGCAACTGAAATCCTTCAGACGATCCCACTAACATCCACGGCCCATCAAAAGAGGCAACCCGAGTCACAGGCTAAGGGCCCCTTTTATGACAGAAGAAGAAATAACAAGGTCCAGCGAGGTAAAATGGCGTGTGCGGAATTACAGAGCTAATTGGCAGCCGTCTCCTGAGGCTCAGGCTTTGCCCATGACAGAGCAAGCAGCGGAAAAGTTAAAAATCCTAGAAAGGCAGCTTCTAAGATAAGAGTGAGCACCACAGTGATGTGTATGGACATCAGCCACAGCCATTCCCCAAATTATTCCACCATGAGCTGATGCATTGAATCAGCTGACTGGCTGGATTAAGCAGGGGCAAGAGAGTGGAGGTTCAGATGCGTCATTCCTTCATAAAATAAACTCCATTCACCCTAAAACTCAGGCTTTTAGACATGTGCCCCCAAAAGCAAGCTTCAATTTACATATATTATATAAGAAAAATAATTATTTTAAGCCCCAGAATATGTATTATTCTGATAACCTCTTCTCTATGGCTATCACAATGCTAATTTGTTAAGTTTGAAACTAAATGATTGAAAGTAAGCAGCAATTGTGAAAGAGGAAATGAAATTCCCCCAGAGAAGGAGCAGCACTGTCAACTCACAGTGTATGGATAACACGTGGACATAGAATGTGTCCCGACCCTCTCGCTGTGGCTTTGCAGTAGGTGTGTAGAAGGCAAGGATGAGATGGGAGAAGGATATGTCTTTTATTCTATGACATATACCGACCGGATTAACTTTTTATCTCATGTCAATGTTATTTGATGACTATAAAAGGATTGAGAACTCATGGAAGAAAATGAGGAAAAATAAAGAATAAAATTATTTAGAATCATTCTAGTAAGAAAGTATGATTAACAGACAGCTGCATTTCCTTCCAGTCCTGTGTGTATGCATGTGTGGGTGGGCAAGTGGATGGATGGATGGATGGATGGATGGACAGATAGATGGATAGACACAGATGGGTGGGTCAGGTAGATGGATAGATGCTAAATAGATAATAGCTTTAGTTAGGCTTATACATTGTTTTCATCCTTTTCCATATAATACATTTATGTAGAAACATGCTCTGTGGGAAACATGATATTTTAGTAGCTACCATCATATATAAGCTTATCTGTTTAACTATTTCTCTATTCTTAAAGCTTAAGGCCATTTCTGCCTTTTGGCTATCAAAATAACACTACAATTAGCAAAATTTTAAGAAAATTATCACACTATACTTAATCAGTTCAGTTGTCTGGGTCTTCTTCATGTGTGTGTGTGTGTGTGTGTGTGTGTGTGTGTGTGTGTGTTCTGGGGATTGAACCCAGAACCTCCAAGATATACCTCCAAGATATACCTCCAGCCCATTTCATTTTTTATTTGGAAACAAAGTCTTGCTAAGTTGCTGAGAATCTCACTAAGTTGCTGAAGCTGGCTTTGAACCTGCCATCCTCCTGTCTCAGCCTCCCAAGTACTAAGATTACAGGTGTGCACCACCACACCTGGCTTCTGAATACTCCAATTTTGAGTTACATATTATATGAGTGTTTTTATTCCTGTTGTCTATTGTCCCTCATCAATTTATAATGCTATTTCTAATAAACATATGTCATATGCAATCCTAGGCACTCTCCATATATTTGCACATTTTAGTTTTCATAATTTCATGAGGTAGCACTATGATTTTCTTCTAGCATCTTTCAAGAGAAGAGGAAACTAAGCCATAGAGAGAGGCCTCTGTGGTTTTCCTTGGTTCATTCAGTCAATACATAATTGATCAGCACACAAACAAAGGGGTGTGATCCCTTGGGCCCTGCTCTGAATCATATAAGTATATCATTTAGCTAAAGAATTACATCACCTGTTTATTGAGCATGCTATTCTAATATATTTCCTGTTTATTAAAATAGCATTTAAGAACAGGAATATTGATGTATTTGGATAACAAACAGGGGGGAAGAAAACTTACAGGGAAATAGTCATCGTGACTCAAGGCCTTCTCTGAACCTGCTTTATTCTCCCTCCCATGACATTCGTCCTCCTCCTCCTCCTCTTAGAGAATTACCAAGTGCCATGCTCATGTTTTTCAAGGAAAGACCAGAAAACAAAGCTTTAGCTTCACAAAGTGAACAATGGAGAATTGTGATTTCCACGCTCTGAACATTTATGGCGTGATAGGACAGGAGCTGAATCCTAGCTTACCCTTTGTAGATGTGGCCATAGAACAGTACACTCCTACCTCTCTTAGTGCTGCATTGCCAATCCGAAAATAGGGACATTAACCTATCAGCATTATTGTGAGGATAAAATCAAAGACTATGTACACAACTGGCGCAGTGCCTACTTGCCTACTAAGTGGTATTTTTCTCACCTCAGCTTTGCTCCCCTCAAAGAGGAAAATAAATACAAGTAAAGCCCTTCCTGGGAACAACATAGTCTATACTTGCATAACACTTAACATCTTGCTCAGAGGGAGATCCTTTAGGAACCCCATTTTAATTGTGCCTGGACCCCATGAACCCCCAGCCGTCCCCTCTCCCAGCCACATGCACAAGAAGCCCTCCGGGTCTCCCCCAAACCTGATGTTGTGCATTCTTCAGAAACCAGCCCTAACACGATATTTCTGTGCACGATTTAAAATATCAAGGGGGAAGTGCTATCCACGGTAAACAATAATTACAAGCACATTTAAGTCTGTCGTGGATGCAGCCCCGTACATATTAAATAATAATTATTATTCCCTTTCTTTACTCTGTTCAAATAATAGTCCCTGCTTAGACCACATGCAGCAGGAAAGGTAGGCAATTATTTCTGCATTATCCAGACATGTCAGTCACTAAGGAATAAATAACATATTTATCTTTAAAAAATTATGTAGCAGGTTAAAGGAAAAATGGCATTTTAACAGCTGGGCACCAGAGTTCCCCAAAGAAGAGAACTGTCTTTGTTTAGGTAAATATCTGGATAGACTAAGCAGGCAAGGGCGAGGCAAGGGCATGTGTTGTGTGAAAGTTACAAAGTCCAGCAATGGTCTGACCGCCCTGTGAGGCGTACAGAGGCTGGAGGGGAGGAGGAGGCGCCCAGAGAGGAGAGAGACCATCATGGAGAGCATGGAGGGGCAGCCACCAGAGGCATGTTAGAGACTCCAGCATGCAGGGGAGGTCGGTGAAAAACCCTCCAATGGGCAGGTCAATTGGGACAGTAGCTGGACCAGTGTTCTGCCAAGTAAACTGCCCAATCGCTGTGCGCCTTCAGGAAAGCCGCCATCCACCCCAGTGCCTGCTTTGAAGGGCGTTCTCTGTCTCACTTTGGAGTCTGCGCAGGACAGAAAAATCAGCACAGCTCTAGAAGCTGAGATAAAAGTAAGATCCAGAGCTTGCTGGGAATAGAAAAACGGATCTAGAGTGAGCCAGAATATTGTCCCTGGGGAATAACTGGGATTGTGGGGAGGGGGTTGAGCCTCCTACAGAACATGGAGAGGAGGATTTCAGTCATCTCGATGTATATTATGAAGGCAAGAGAAAGCAAGAGTGGCTCTCTTCCTACAACCCTATCCAGCAGCCCAGCAAGGTGAGAATATGTCCCATCTACGTTCTAGAATGTTCTGGATCTACCTCATCTCCCCACCTTCAGGGTTCCATGAACGAATAGAAGCAATCCCTGGCCAAGCATTAGAGGAACAGGATAAAGAGACACCTTCCAAGGTGCTCGGAGGACTGGGTCTCATCCATTCCTGCTGCCACTTCTTTTCTTCTTTGCCACCCCAAGTGCTCGAGTTTCGGGAGTAATGTTTTCACAAAGGTAAATATAAATCATTTTAAACACATTCTAAATGAATTCTAGCCATTGTTTTGATGACAAGTAAGATACTATTTTTAATTGCTTGTAAACAAGGTAACATCAAAACTGAGTTTCCTGGTTACAGGCTCTGAGCTGCCATTGCTCCCTGAATACTTTTCTGGACTTAGAGAAGTCCAGTTAAGAGGAAGCAAGAGTGGCCCTCTTCCTGCAACCCTATCCAGCAGCCCAGCAAAGTGAGAATGTGTCCCATTTATGTTCTAGAATGTTCTGGATCCATAATCTCCCTCACAATCATCTGTCCTTCCAAGCAACCCTGACTCTGCTCCACCATCATTACCAGCCACCTCCTCATGACCAAAACTAGCCAGCTTCCCCTCATTCCCACCCCTCAGCCCCTAGCTCATAAGTACAGTGTTGTCCCCAAACTATTCACTCCACCATCTTAGAATCCATGACCACTGTTTCCTCTGATCCTAATGTCTCAGTCATTACACAGTTCTTCCTCCACAGGCGCCTGAAAAGGTTTGTGTTTTCTAGATCCTGTCATTTCCTTTCTCTGTTTATTCCACAAACATTTCCTGCTCCAACTGCCACTAAAAAGGACCCTTCAAAAGTATTTCTCCAGATGCCTCATCTCTCCCAGCTCCTTGCCCCTATTTCCAAAATCATGCCGCACATGTCCATCTAGATATCTCACCAAAGAACATAGTGTCTATATTCCAAAAAGATGGTACAAACCAAAAAGCAACCTGGTCAAGACTTATCCTTCCTTCACCAGGCGCTGCTCACCACCATCCCAAAGAAACAAAATTGCATGTGTTCGCTGCAAATGCAGTACCTTCCTCTAGCCATATAATGACCAATATGCCTCATCATGAGTAAATTCAGAAGACGCCCCTCCTCCTATCTTCTTACAGGTTATCACATAAGCAAACTGAACCACTTTATCTCTCTCTCTCTCTCTCTCTCTCTCTCTCTCTCCACTTAGTTTGAAATTTATATATTACATATTTTGAAAAACTGAGAGGAAGGAGAGACACCAAACGCAGAAAAAAGAAAAAAGAAAGAATAAATCTTGGAGGACCATATAATTGAACAAGCTTATTCATTTAGAAATTATAGCTACAACAACCCATCAAGTAACACCTTCCTAATGTCAAAGGAAAGTTTTCATAGAGCAAAAGATAATATTGTCAACTTCATAATAATCCCTTCAGTGATTTGATAAATATTCTTGGTGCCCAGACTGATACTATTCTTTTTGGTTGTGTATGTTCGAATTATTTTATTAAGTAACTGGACTTTATTACTTTAAGAACTTCCAAAATGTTTGTGTATTATATGAAATATGTTCCTGGCAGCTGTTTCTCTGAAGGTAATAAGTATAGAAAATTAACTTTCTTGGAATGATTTACATGCATGGATTTCATGTATCAGGATAAACTAACAGTGCGGGGAATAAATGCTATTTAACCCTATATAACTCCAACACTAAACCTGACTCCTCAACAGCCTGGAAGGATACACTAAGAATGAACACCACACAGTCTTTGCCCTGAATTCTTTCCTATTCTGAAATTAAACTATTTGAGAGACCCTCTACTCTTTTAGATCTATTTAGTCACTTAACGAATAAGCCCAGTCTTTGTGAATGAGCCAAAATAAGACTTTGATACTGTTTAATGCTTTTATAACATTTAATTAATATCCAGAATGGTTCTAAGTATTCTAAACATTTACATATTCCGATGAGATAGGTATTATTTTTATGCTCATTTTACAAATTAAAAATGGAGGCAAAGAGAGGAAATGTGCCCAGAGCCACAGCAGTTAATAATACAAAGTAATGAGAAAATACCTTAATTGATCAAACTTACAATACTGAAGGTTTAATTTTTAAATAAATGGCCCAAGAAACCATAATAAAAATATATTGAATGGATTTTAAATGATTGATAGACAAAAAATTACCATTATTATGCAGCAATTTTATTACTATTATTACTGTTATTAATTTTATACTGTTATGACTGTTATTATTACTCCACTTACTTCCCCAGTAAACTCCTTACCTATTAGAAAGATTTATCTTTGTAAGGATAATTCTCTGGCCACTGGACTCCAAGTTTTTACCTACTACTTGAGCACTGTCGAAACCCTTCTTATTATCTTGCTGTTTCAGGCATCAGACTCAGTGCCTGGCACGTGGCTGATACCTAATAATGGTTTGATCAATGAATAAATGAGACCCTTTTGAAGTTACACAAATGAACTGAGATCTTTTGAGGACAGATGATAAAAAAACACTTGCATCCGAGAATAAGGTAGTCTTTGAAGTCGAACCTGTCTACTCATCTAAAAATTCAAAGGCTTTTCTACACTACCCTGACATATTATTTTATATCACTACCATTTTGAATCAATGATTGTATCTTATTTAGCATTCTTATTTATCTCAGTTATGGCCAGGAAGGAGAGACCAATACAATGACTATGTTGATATAATACTGCAAACTGAAGACTATTGTGGATTCATGAAAATAACTTGCCACAATTAAGTGGACAGTCTTATTTTCACATATCCTCTGATTCTCGATAATTAACCAGAAACTGGTTCAAAGGTTCAGCTTTGTCTTAGTTCTAAATGCAGATTAAGAGATTTACATATTTTACTATTCCATAATGATATTCAGAGAATTAGAGCAAAACAAGTGCTTTAAATAAACTCTCACAGCCGGGCGTGGTGGTGCATGCTTGTAATCCCAGTACTTGGGAGGCTGAGACCGGAGGATCAGGGTTCGCGGCCAGCCTCAGCTACTTAGTGAGGCCTCTGCAACTTCGTGAGACCCAGTTTCAAAATAAAGTATAAAAAATAGGGCCGGGGGTGTAGCTCGGAGATAGAATGCCCTTGGGTTCAATCCCTGGTACAGCAAAATAAATAAATAAATAAATAAATAAATAAATAAATAAACTCTCACAAGAAAAATATTACTGTAATAATTTTTAAATAGTCTCCTCATGGTGCAAAAATATGTTCTTTTTACTTGTTTATAAAGCAAAATGCATTTCTGTGACTTCATATATTTGTCCAGGTAGCCGTTATGTACATATATGAAGTTACCAATGCTGACCTCAGTTTCGTGTACTGGGAAGGGGAGGGAGTAGAGAGGAGGCCAGGAGAAAGCTCACCAAGTGTTGTGTGCCTCTATGTCCCTATCATGTGGAACTTCATGATGTTGTGAAACTACAGTGCACCAATAAAAGGATATATTTTTTTTTAAGTTGGTATCACTTGACATTTTTCTCTGGACTCTGATCAAACGTCTGAGGTTCTGCTTTGTTTTTCCTTTGCAGTCCCTATCAATGCCACGGTTGGCCACTGGTGACCTGGACACTAAGGCTGTTGTTAAACTTACTTCTTACCCCTTCACCTGTACAAAAGCCTCAGCACTGGAGCAGTCAGTCAGGTACAGTCAGAAACTCCCGACACTTGGTATCACTGGAAGCATGTCACCTGTTACCATCTGTTCACCATGCTTTGAGTCGAATCTGTCAGGAGCCCACAACACAATGAAGGTTTTGATGCCACTGCTGGCCTGTTTGTCCTCACTACATTTCTAGGTCTCCTTGTCCTCATTCATAGGTTTATACACCCTTCATACCTAGCATTTCCCACATGTGTAATTTTATTGGTGCGATGATCTGATTAATGGCTTTCTAACCCGTTAGAACACCCATTGACAAATGCTTTGGGTAATAGGACTGATACTAAATATTTTAAATTTTGAGAACCAAAAGCTCTCTGATGGAAATATTCAAGTTGGTCATTGTAATGTGAAAACAGTCACAAGTAATGCATTTTTTTAAAAAAGAAAGGAGCATGGCTATGTTCCAGTCAATTTTATTTCAGTGTCTATACATCTAAATTGATACAAGTATTCATGTACCACAAAATATTATTCTTCTTTTGATTATTTCAGTCTTGTGGGCTGTACAAAAACAGGTGGAGCAGCTTGCTGACCCCTCAATTAACCCCTTTAAGACACATGAGAATGGATTCCGTGTCATCTCTCATTTGCTAACCAAGGCTCTGGCTGCCACGGGGCTCTGTATACTGTAGATGCTCAATGCATGTTTACTGGTGAATCACTGCAATCTATTTTTATTTCTCTTAATGCATGGTTAGCTTCTATATATATACGTGAACTTGTTGGCACCTCTTTATTCTCCCTCTTTCTCTGAGACCCCAATGAAGCCAAAATGTGTTTGCCTTAAAGGGGTAAATTATTTCTATCAAGTTCAGGATATTTAAAAATTGACAGTTGCCAAAGGAAAACTCAGTTAAATAAGTCAAATAAGCCAGCCACAGTGGTGCATCCCAGTACTTGGGAGGCTCAGACGGGAGGGTTGCAGGTTCGCGGCCAGCCTCAGCAACCTCGTGAGGCCCTCCACAACTTAGTGAGACCCTGTTTCAAAAGAAAAAAATAAAAAAGGGCTGGAGGTGTAGCTCAGAGGTAGAATGTCCCTGGGTTCACTCCTCAGTATAATAAATAAATAAATAAATAAATAAATAAATAAATAAATACAACAATTGATGAAATACTTAAGCCCCCAACCCCCAAATTTATATATTGAAATCCTAACCCACATGAAGATGGCATGAGGATGTGAGACAGGCCGTTAGCAGGCTATTATGCCTTGAGGTTGCAACCTCATGAGTGGAATTAGTCCTGTATTAAAGACATCTCAGAGAGCTAACTGGCCCTTTCCACCACGTGAGAACACAGCCGAAGGCACCATCTCTGAGCCCCCAAGTGGACCCTGACCAGACGCTCAGTCAGCTGGTGCCTTGATCTTGGCCCTGTAGGCCTCCAGAAGTGTGAAAAGATGAATTCCTGTTGTTTACAAACTAGCCAGTTTATCTGGTATTTTTCTAGCAGCCTGAGCAGACTAAGACAAACGGTCCTCAGCCACACAGCACATTATTAAAATCACCATCGCTGCTTCCTGCCCAGGACAGCGGTGCATACAATCCTGAACGGCTGCTAAGGTTGAAAAGAACATCTCAGTCTGGCTCTCTGGGTCCATTCTGCTGGGTTTTGGTGCCAACTTCCAATTTTTCCATTAATTTCTAGCACTGTGCCTGAGCCCAGGTCTCCCCGTAGCACTGTGTACCTCTGCATTTGCAAGACTTGGCTGCAGCCTTCAACCTAAGTCTGGGGTGAATGCTAGGTTGCATCCCTGAGCGAGTTCCAAGGCCACTGTCACTCCTGCCAGAGCAGTTTTATTGCCTCATCCCTCCACAGTCTCCTTTAGATCACACAGTCATTTTCACCCTACGCAGTTGTCACCAGTCTTTGCCACGTCTACTGGGCCTTCAAATCATATGTCATTTTACCGTGGAGAAGTACCGTGATTTTGTGAGAACTGGATCGTAGACCTATGCAAAGCTATACAGTTAGTACTTGCCCTCCGGAGGAGCATACAATGCTGCAGAGATCAAACATAAATTATATAACCAATAACATTTTGAAAACCAGTGTTATTCTTTTTTCCTTTATATCACTTTCACATAAAAATCAAAACAAAGAAAGCTTTCAAATTAAGTATAGTATTTTATAAATAGTAAGCTGCATGTTTTTCTTCGTGATTCTAAAAGCAGCACTTGCTGTAAATCATGATTGATATAGATTGTGTAACTTTTCAGTTCTAAATTGAAATGATTTAACTACCAACTAACTCAAAATAACCATATAAATTGTCTACAATCCTTCTGAACCATTCCTAAGTGAAACATTTTCTTCTTTTGCAAATATCACCCTAGCCATTTTATACCGGGGGGGGGGGGGGCTTGATCCTACCTTCAGAGCACGGAAATTATATCTAGAGTCCTCAGTGGAAGGCAGAGAGAGGAATTTCTGGCATGCTCTAAAGGTATTTGAGAAAAACCAAAAAGATCAAAGTTCGCACACTAGTGCTAGGAGAAGCCTAATGGAGTTTTTTCTTTCTTGTGTCAAGCATGTGTTTACCATTCAAGTAAATACATAAAAATAAATTAAAATAGATGGTTTGATAAGTAAAATATCTTAGATCCAGAAAATCCCATCCAGCACATTGAGATGCCCTTGCATGATACCAAGCTGTACTGGAGAAGCAAAGGGAGGCATTTTAAAGACTTAAACTATATAAAACAGGATCCTTAGAAGGGGCCTGGCAAGCCGGGCGTGGTGGTGCACACTTGTAATTCCAGTACTTGGGAGACTGAGACAGGAGGATCCGGGTTCGTGGCCAGCCTCAGCTACTTAGTGAGGTCCTCTGGAACTTAGTGAGACCCTGTTTCAAAATAAAAAAATAAAAAAATATGGCTGGGGGTGTATCTCGGAGGTAGAATGCCCCTGGGTTCGATCTCCAGTACTGCAAAAACAAAGAAGAAGAAGGGGGCTGGCAAAAAAAAAAAAAAAAAGACCGAGCTCAGACACCAGCAGCTACCGTGCACCTGAAAGGATTCAATGGGTCCTGGAAGGTGATGTTCTAGTTTTGGTCACCTGAAATAGGCCTGTGGGGCCCCAGGCTGCCCCTCCTGCAGGACCGCATGATGCTCACTGGACCCCCTCTCCCTGTAGGAGACTTGGATGCATTTAAAAGAGGAGAGGAAGGCTTCCAAGTTGGTGCAGTGAGTCAGCAGATCGGTGCTGACTCCACAGTTGTGGGTGACCTGAACTCCCCCTCTGCCCTCTCCCAGCCACTGCAGAAGGGCCCTCTGACCAGAGCCAGCCCCGCCCTGCCCTTCTGGCTGGCACTGAATTCCTTCACAGGAATCAGTGGTCAATAGGAAACCAGCATCCCCCTTCTGTCTTTTGTCTTCCGAGAAATTCTCCAAGAGAGTTTCGAAAACAGCTTGATAATATTTCATGAGAGAAAGCCTCAGTTTTGTGTGGCTTTGTCGTCGTTAATATAAAGGTTGCTTTTTGTGAATTTCAATGAATTGACGAAAACAGAGTTTAGAAGAAGTCACAGCTTACCTGCCAAACATTTCCCATCTTTCCCTCGAGAACAAAATGAATATGGAAATTTCAAAGCATTTTCAAACCAGGAGATTTTAATGCATTGTTCTTCTCGAGGGTAAGTCTTTTAGGATATTATCTTCCGGAATTTCAAATGTAATAGGAAAATGTGAGATCAGTATCTTAAATACTTTCCAAGAATAAAACATGGTTATTATTATCACTAGGTACTAGGGATTGAACTCAGGAGCATTCTACCTCTGAACTACACCCCCAGGCCTATTTTATTTTTTATTTTGGAACAGGGTCTCACTAATGTATTGAGGGTCTCACTAAGTTACCAAGACTGGCCTCGAACCTGTGATCCTCCTTGTCTCAGCCTCCCAAATACTGGGATTACAGATGTGCATCACCACGCCTGGCAAGATGATTATATTTTTTAAAGACATGCACATGGACATTAGCTTGTTCTGAAACCTCACATAGAAAGTATTTAAACTGGGTGTGGTGGCACTGTAATCCCAGTACTTGGGAGGCTGAGACAGGAGGATTACAAATTCGCAGCCAGCCTCAGCAACCTCATGAGCCCTTTGCAACTTAGTGAGACCCTGTTTCACAATAAAAAATAAAATAGGGCTGGGGGTGTAGCTCAGAGGTAGAATGTCCCTGGGTTCAGTCCCGAGTACCACAAAAAAAAGTATTACCGTAGTGTCGGACACCTCCTAAGTGCTTAATAAACATGAATTCTTTGCTCTTCCTTTAAAGCATCCATAAGCCTTTGTGATTTCCAGATTAAATTAGCAAAAAATTATACCCCAAACAGAGGGACCACTTCACCTCCAACAACAGGCTTGCGACTTAGCAAGATAAGAAATATCTCTAGATGGACCCACTTCTGAAGACCACAGAGCCCACCCCACCTTCAGCAACAGGCAGGTAAAGGTGAAATCGGCAGTGAGAGCCAACAAGTGATTTGGGCATCTCTTTTGCACACAGTAGACCATAGCAATGGTCCAGATTTCTTCCTAATGCACATGTGACGCTTGGCCCTTTCTGTTAGGCTGAGGTCTCAGCATATATTCGTTCAGCTGAAATAAATATTACCTCTGCCCAACTCTAGCCATTGCTCACAGTCTCTCCAGGATCGGCGAGTAAGGGATGCAAGATCCTTAAGCCCCAGGTTTTCCTACAGTAGAAAGGAAATTGGCAAACTGCAGCCCCTTTTTCTCACCAACCCTACTTTTCCTTTCCTGGAAGCTTCCCCCACCCCTCACCCCTTAACCAAAAGACTTTGTGTTTCTTTCTGCAGCAAAGATGGTGACATGGCATTTTCTGGCATCTTCTCAGCTGGCACTCAGTTTGTAAAGTGAATTAATTTATATGAAGTTGTCCAATGGTTGCAGGCTCAGCACTCTCGATATTCAAGATGATAAACTGTACTTACTCATTTGTTCTTTGTCTTCCCTTAGAGAATAAGCCTCTTGTATTCCTTGTTGCTACCAGGAGTACTGCACTTGCCCTGATCAGCACATCATCATAAAGGGGCCGTGTGCAAGGCAAGTGCAGGACACCCCTTTCATTTCTGGTTCTCTGTGGGAGATGTTACTGACTTCCAGCTATGTAAGTAGTTTGCACCTCAATATAATCAAAGACCCCCCAAATAGCTGCTTGGAAAATATGCGGGGGAAAAGAGAAAAGAATGCCAAAATAGGCCTCTGAGAAGGTGTCTATAATGCAGTACTGAATTTCACACGACCTTCACAATCAATCTCATGTTTTACCACATTTTACCACGGCATTATTTTCTAATAAATCCTCTTTTGTTTTGCATTCCTTTGGCTGTATTATATGCAAAAAAGAAAAGAACAATGGCTGTAAATTCTGCCGCTGTGATTTGAAGTGCTCTCTCTTGCATGCTGAGAAGTGTTATAATGAATATTGTTGGCATCAGCTGCTGATAGCAGCTTGGTACTAGCAGCACTTGATTCAAAATGTCATATGATACAATAAGACAAATTGAGAGCACAGAGGGGGAAAAAATCATGCAACCTGTCATAGGTATAGCGATTTTTCATGAGTATTCAGGGGTAGAAATATAGATGTTGAAACCTGAAATATGAAAAAATAAACATGTAACACCCACAAACACCAGGCAGAATTATTAACAAATAGCAATTTTTATGCAATCGTAACACAAGTGGCTTCTTTAGTCAAAATCCCGTGGCATAAATCTGTGAATGATCTGGTACGATAAAGTCCTGAAGTCAATGAGAAAACATTTACTCCACTACCATCGACTGTCTTTCCTATTAGTTTTCTTAAAATAATAAGGAAGCCTTTTCTCCACTACTTGATCTTTGTCTTCCATTGGTCTTTCTCTAAAATATATTTAAAAAGAAAAGAAAAGAAAAGAAACTCTCTGGGCATGGTGGCACACACCTGCAATTCTAGTACTTGGGAGGCTGAGACAGGAGGATGACAGGTTTGAGCCTCAGCAACTTAATGAGACCCTGTTTCCAAATAAAAATATAAAGGGCTTGGGTATAGCTCCAATTAGAATGCTCCTGGGTTCAGTCCCCAGTACTACAAAAAAGAAAAAAAGAACTACACACCCCAGATGATTATAACTATTAGAACTATCTTATTTTTAAAAGATTACAATATTAGCAATAAATTATCTCATATTATCTTTAAAAATAAATATATTACAAATATTAATCCCAAGGACATGTTTGTAATCCCATGGTATTCCCTTGTCTTCTACTTTGTCATCCCTTATCTCTTTTTTTTTTTTTACTTTCACTATTTTTCCAATTGCCCAAATAGCTTCTTCCCACTCTTTCTATTAGTGGTATCTACCTATTCACTTTTCTTTAGCATTTACAGTTGGGCTACCTTTTTTTAAGATTTTAAGTTCTTCCCTTTTCTAAATTCTCAATATCATCTGTGTCATCCCTATCAAACAACATCTTCTTTCTGTGCCTCAGTTTCCATTTCTGTCTCCTGGGGTTCCTATGAGGATTAGAGTCAGCAAAGCACTTAAATCAATAAGCAGCCCAGAGTGAGCTCTGTGTTAATGTTCTCATCTTACAAGCTAGCTATTTAACTGTGAACATATTGTTACTCAAAATATTTTAAATACCTATTTTTATTTTTATTTTTTTCTCACTGGTCTATGGATTGCTTCAGTTTAAGTACCTGGTTTGATTGTTTTAAGTGGATCATGTGTAAGACTTTTAAGATAAAAATCACGGTATCCAACTCCTATATTCTATACTAGGTTCTTAATTGTTACAATTACTGTCACTGTATTGGGCACTTAACAGTTAATTGTACTTCTCATAGAACGCAATACCACTTTTTCTTGTTAGATATAGAATGTCACCCAAATAGCTCATGTATTAATGCTCAGAGTTGATGAATTAAGTCATTTGGGTTATAATCTCATTAGTAGATAAATTCACTGTAATGAATTTACTGGATGGTAACCAAGTCAGCTGGGGTATGCCTAGAAAAGGTGGATCCCTGGGGGTGTGACCTTGAGGACTGTGCTTTTGTCTTTAAATCCCCTTGCTTGCTTGCTTGCTCTCTTGCTTCTGGCCTTCATGATGTGAGTGCAGAGCCCTTGCTCTCTCCCTCTCTCTGTTTCTCACTGCCATACCCTGAGCTCCGCAGACCCAGCCTGACATGGACTGAACCCCGAAATCTCCAAAACTATGAGCAAATAAATCTTCCTTCCTCTAAGTTGTATGGTCAGTTGTTCTGGATTACTGCTGTGAGGATGATGACTGAGACACTACTGAAGTGCATTTGGAATCTCAGCTTGGGCTCCATGATGCTCCTACAAATCCACTCTTTTCTCTGTCACTCTTGCCCACATTTTTTGAGTAGCGCAGATCTTCACCCTAAACATGCACTCATAGCTTGTGGTACAGCTAAAAGGGATTCCTGATTGCCCTAGATTTTCTTTACCCTTAGCAGTCTTAAATTCTTCCTTTCCTTTTCCTTGTCCAGTACAGTGTGGTTTATAATAATACATTGGCACAACTCTTACACAATGGATCCTAAAACCAATTTTCTAAAGGTAACCAAGGCCGTCTCAATTGTCCCCTTGTTCTTCTTCTAGGCACTGAGAAACCAAAGCTAGTAACTTGCCTGGGACCATGGAATTTCAAATGGCAGAGCAACATTAGAGCGGATTTAGGATTCCACTCTAAGGTGTCTTCACAGTTCCACACTGCTGCTGCTCCCCAAAGCATCTTATGTCTCATATGACTCTATCAGTAGTGGAACAGCAATGGGCAGAGAACAAAGGTGACAGCATAGACACAACAAAGTGATGTCTCATGGGCACCAGGATATTTATGCCAGTCAGCAACTCTGGGTGAAGTTCACACTGACACTATCTACAGGATGTAGATATTGAGGAAACAGATGCATGAGTTGCATAACATCCAGATGCAGTTGAAAAATAAAGTCCTTTGGACCTCAGAAGAGAAAAATCAAAAGAATTGCCCTCACTTGTTTTCCTATTTATTTATTTATTTATTTATTGTAGTACTAGGGATCGAACCCAGGGGCTTTCTACCTCTGAGCTACACCCCCAGCCCTTTTTTTATTTTTTGTTTTGAAACAAGATCTCACTAAGTTACTAAGAGTCTTACTAGGTTGCTGAGGCCAGCCTTGAACCTGCAATCCTCCTATCTCGGTCTCCCAAGTACTAGAATTATAGGTATGCACTACCACACCTGGCTTCTTTTCCTTTTATATTGATAGTATAGGACTAAGTTTAAGCCTATTTCTGTTCCTTTGTGAGGGTTTGAAAGATCACTATTATTTAAGTAAGGTAACTGAGTTTCTATCCTAAAATGAAAATATTTTCATAGCCCCTTCAAAGAAATGTAGTGAAGTTTATGTGACATCCTCATCATGTCTCCCAGGCCCACAAAGACAACAGATGGTCTCTGAGTTTTAGAGATCTCTTTGTGTTCTATATTAAAATGTTTTCCAATAGACTGACATCATGTAGGAGTCTGGCTTTTTATTTAAAAAATTGTTTCTTGGGTTTTGTGCAACTTCTTCTGTAAAGTATAAGATTATGAGCTATTGTGGTTTGCAGCTTGGTGTACAAAACCCCTATTTGCATGGCAGTGGAATCACTTTCCCTCTTAGGAATGGTCTTCAAGAGATAGCAATAGACTTATGGACATTTGATAGGTCTTGGTCATTCACTGATGTGCAGCAAGGCAATTATCAAGTACATTTTGCTAATTGCACTCAAAAGTAGTACAAACAAACTAAATTGCCATCAAAATGCTAACCACAGATGCAAATACAACTGTACCCAAAAAGGGGATCTTTAGTCTTGAACTTGAAATACTGAATCATGCAACTGCAGAGGCACTCTTGTACAATCAGCGTGCTCTATACTTCCTCCAACCCTTGCCAGAAAAACAACTTTGGAGCCTCTCTTTCCTTCTTTTAGCTAGATACCAAAGCTCAAGATGCATGAACAACACAGGAAAACTGGAATTCAGTAGCAGTTGCTAAGATGGCATTAAGTGGTCTTTTTTTCAACTATTCACAAAATCCTCCTAGAGAGGCCAAACCATCGAATTCCTTCATGGAGAGAGCATGGTTTAAAGAATTTACATGTTTAGATGTCAGTGTAATAAGTCATTCTCATATAAGAGTCACACAAATACAGCAGAAGTTCTCTTACCTGTGGCCTACCTACTAGAAACATTGAATCAGAAAACTAGAGTACGTTTACAGTAGAGAAACATGACTACGCTACCTCAGCTAGGCAATGGAGGTCAACATCAACAGTGACAAGTGATGTCGGTGGCATTGACAGGTATCACTGACATTGTGTGATGAGAAAGACACTTTACCTCTAAGGTCTCCCTCCCCATGATCCCATCATCACTGTCTACACCTGAGGGAAACATCAGACAAACCAAAATCGAGGAGCAGCCTCCAAAATTCTTGACCAGTGCTCTTCAAAGCTGTCAAAAGCCATGAAAAACAAGGGATGCTTCCAGAACTGACAGTCTAAAGAACTCTAGGGACACAAACAACTAAAGCATAATCTTGTGTAAAGCAAGAGTATGTAATCTTAGGTAAATCTTGTATGGGATCCTGGAATAGAAAAAGGACATTTGGTAAAAACTAATGGAATGCTGATGGAGTACAGACTTTAATTAGTAAAGACGTATCAGTCTCAGTTCAATGGTTGTGACAAATGTAGCATTGTTATGTGAGGCACTAAGCAAAAGAGAACTGGGTGTGGGGTGTAGTAGGACCTCTCTGTTGTGTACAATGTTTTCATAAACCTAAAACTATCCTGAAATAAGAGATTTACTAAAAATTAAAAGTGTTGCTTTCCACTTCCTAAAATGGATCGTTCTCTAGAATGTAACCCTCTGTCATGGCCTTAACTTAAACTATACCCCCATTTCCCTAAATAAGCCTCTTATACTCCCCTAAAAATAAGTAAACAAATAAATGAAAATTTATTCCTTATACTTTATTGATTTTTTTGTATCAGAATAATCCAATCAACCAAAACTATCTTGTTTCCTCTATGTTATACAGCAATGTGGCGGTGCCATAGCAAAGGGTCCTTGGTAGCTGGACCCTCGAGGACTTCTGTGCGGTGGAATTCTGTTCTTACAACACAGGCCCCAGTCTTGTTTATACAGGTTGCACTTGTTATTTTAATCATGTAATTTAATCATTCTTGAAATGGCAAATATAATTGTGAAAGGGAGTTGTACTTCCTATGCAAAATAGATTGAATGATTTGGGAAAAGTTGATAAAGGAAAATGGTTGAAAATCCTTATTAGAATATGAGTGTTCTCATAACATAAAAGAGTGAGAGAAAATGGCATGAAAACCAAGACAGACCTGCACTCAGCTTGCTATGTCCTCTAGCCTGTGCTCCACTTAAAGACACCAAAATTAGAACTCATAGAGCATGGGTGTGATTTCTGCAGGAACTCAAATCAGTTCAGCCATACTCAAAGGATGCACCACGGAACTATCTCAAACTCCTGGCAAACTTATATATTTAATAGGACATAAAATGTTGGAAGCATGTATGCATCATTTATAAGAATTTTCCTCCCTTTTTGTTAGCTAATCTTTTCAATTGACAAATTACTACTGATCCCAATTGGCTAACCAAGACATTCGGTAGAAAGAAGGTGATTTTTAGTTTTCTCTCTTGTGCATTAAGATTTTACAGCATGATTTTTTCCAATATTCCTTCATTTTGTAAGTTCGGGTTTTCACCTTGCACTGTTTTATAATGAACTCATTGTGTAGTTCTGTCACCTTTCTTCCCTGGGGGACACAAGGCTGATCATCTAATTATACCATGCTGCTTATAAGACGTAAATTTGTTAATGTGGATCCTTAGATAAAGAGTCTAAAATGCTATGTGAAAGCTGTAGGAAAACATCCCCAAGAACAAAAGAGCAGATTAGATAGATGATAGATGGATGGATGGATGGATAGATAGATAGATAGATAGATAGATAGATATATAGATAGATAGATAGATGATAGATAGAAATATGGTAGATAGATAGATGATAGATAGATAGATAGATAGATAGATAGATAATAGATAGATGGTAGATAGATGATAGATGATAGATGATAGATAGATAGATAGATAGATAGATAGATAGATAGATAGATGGTAGATAGATGATAGATAGATAGATGGTAGATAGATGATAGATAGATAGATAGATAAATAGATAGATAGATAGATAGATAGATAGATGGTAGGTAGATAGATGATAGATAGATAGATAGATAGATAGATAGTAGATAGATAGATGATAGATAGATAGATAGATAGATAGATAGACAGACAGACAGACAGATAGAGATAAAGCCAGGTGTGGTGGCGCACGCCTGTAATTCCACTACTTAGTAGGCTAACACAGGAGGATCGCAGGTTCACTGCCAGCCTCAGCAAGTAGTGAGACTCTCAACAACCTGGTGAGACCCTGTTTCCAAAACAAAAAAATTAATAAAAGAGCTGAGTGTATAGCTCAGAGACAGAATGCCCTGGGGTTCAATCCCCAGTGCCACAAAAATAAATAAATAAATGAATATAGATATATTTCTATTCAGCATCTAAGTAAACGACATCATCTGCTCAGAGTTACGTGACACCATTTTCAAGATACGGCAAGTACAAGTAGAGATGAAAACTAAATAAATACAATGTGCTACTCTCTTGGCTTCTAGGTAATAAATTCTGCACCAGAAGGATTACACGAGATGTGAATCTGTTTCTTATGTCGTGTTGAAAGCGAGATCTCTAAGACATACTTTACCTTCCCCAACAGAATCTATCTGTCTCAGTGCTGGTGACAAAGCTGTTTCTTTCTCTGCGAGTACAAAACTCATTCTAATCGAAGTTGTATAGTACCAAGCTGTTAGGATTCTCTAAGCAAAAGAACAGCAAGATGCTGTAAGGAGACAGGGAATGGAATTAAATGGATATTTACAAATTCAGCTGTTCACCAAAAAAAGAAGGGAAAAAAAAAAAGCCCCGCAAAAATCAGTGCACGTCAGTCTGGAAGATGCTTTGGAGGAGTAATTTTTTAAATAGGGCATTTATAAAAATACACTTGAGAAACAAATCCAGGGAAGTGAAAATGGATGCTAACTATCCCTTAGGAATATAAAACAGTACAGAGAATCCAAAATCAATGTGTTTGGGGATTAAGCAATGTTCACGTTTAAAGGTTAGAAGAATTTTCAGTGTGCGCTTAGGTTTGGCTGGACTGTTTATTTCCCATTAGGGGAAGCCATTGCCAGAAATACAGGCTGGCGAGCAGGCAAAGGCTGGAGAGGAAAACCAAACAGGAAAGAACTACCGGGGCTGGCCGCATTGCTTTCTCTCTGCACCCTTGGCGTTTCCACTCTCTCCCAGTGGAGGTGAGGAGGAAGAGTGGAGAGCAGGAGGTGGGGGAGGAAGGAAGATGGCGGACAATGAAGAGGAGGGAGCCAAGTCCTGGGACAGTAAAGGCTCCTCCTTTCTTTCCTTCTTTGCAACCTACAAGCACTTATCCTCGTGACTAAATTACAACATGAAGGAGAAGGCAGACAGAGTGAGTGGCCCTCATTCCCTAAGACCCTAGGAAGGCTAGAGTCTGAGAATCCAACTGGGGAACAGAAAACGTGAGTATCCCCAGCCATATTTTAGGAACGTCAGAGAGAGAAACAAATACTTAAGGGAGGCAAATTGAATTGAAATTTTAAAAGTTCACTGGCCTTATCCTGAAACAAATTTCTACTTATATATATGAATTCCATCTTTCATGCATTTGAAATTAAATTTTATTGAATGGCTATTTTAAAGCTGCATGTTCTATTGTTGAAATTCCAATTTTGGAATATACTTCTATTTCCTGCTATAATCTCATATGATTTCAAGTCTGCTGTGTGAAGAAAATATAAACCTCATGTCCAAAAATTAGAATCAACTACATAAATATATAATATGATCATTTCATAAATGAGTAACGACCAGTTTTCTTTTTTTTTTTTGTGGTACCGAGGGTTGAACACAGGGGTATTCTACCTCTGAGCTACACTTCCAGCCCTATTTTATTTTTTATCCTGAAACAGGGTCTCACTAAGTTGCAGAGGCTGGCCACAAACCTATGATCCTCCTGTCTCAGCCTCCCAAGTACTAGGATTACAGGTGTGCACCACCATGCCCAGCTCAGCATTTTTCTCTTTAAAACCTGGCTCATCACTCCTCTGTCCCACCAACTTTCTTGTTGTTTCTTCCAATCTTCCCTTTTGTGCACCTAAAAACTGCAGCATAATCACATATATTTTCTGTCTTTTTCTCATGCTAAGTGCTCTCTCTGCCTTGATAATCTCAACTAATTACTGCTGGTCATTGCCAAAAACATGTCTCTATATACCCTTCAAAAAATTATTCACCAAACATCGACATCAGCATCTCTTCCCAGACTCTACCCTTGTATTCTCTAAATAAGTCAATGTCAACATCATCTTCTCAGTCATTCAGGATCAAAGCTTCTGTATGGACTTCTAGAACCTTCTCTGACCAGTCATGTCTGATCAATTACCAAAGTGTGCTCATTCCATTTCCATGAGGATTCTAGTTTACAAACCCATTGGATTATTTTTTTCGGAACCGGGGATCAAACCCAGGGGCATGCTACCTCCGAGCTACACCCCCGGCCCTATTTTTTATACTTTATTTTGAAACCGGGTCTCACGAAGTTGGGGAGGCCTCACTAAGTAGCTGAGGCTGGGCGCGAACCCAGATCCTCCGGTCTCTGCCTCCCAAGTACTGGGATTACAAGCGTGCGCCACCACGCCTGGCCTAACCCATTGGATTTTAAACTCCGCAGTAGCAAGAATCTTATGTTCATTTGGTTGTGTGTCTATTTTAATTACTGTAGCCCAGAACCCATAGTTCCTAGCACAAAAAGTTACATAATACATATTTGTGGACTAAGTTTATTCATTACTATACCTCAAGAAAATGATTCGAGCTGTTAGTCATTTATGTTAGGCACAATAATACACTAGAAGATATTTTTAGAGCTCCTTTTCCAATCCCTGACCCTTATCTAACTTTTTCTATATTCTATGTTTTCCTCCTGACCCCACCAATTCCTTCCCACACCCACACATCTAATTTAACATTTCAACATTTCAACTTGACAATCACTATAAGGGTGTGTGTGTGTGTGTGTGTGTGTGTGTGTGTGTGTGTGGTGCTGGGGATTGAACCCAGAGACATTCTACTTCTGAGATATACTCCCAGCCCTTTTTATATTTTATTTTGCAAGATGGTCTCTCTAAGTTGTAGAGGCTTACTAAGTTGTTGAGGCTGGCCTCAAACCTGTGATCCTCCGATCTTAGCCTCCTAAGTAAAGGGATTACAGGCATTCACCATCACGCCTGGCTTAAAAAAAAATTATTTTAAAGGAAAAAGGCAATTGTATTCTTTTTTCATCTTTTAGACTTTCCTCAAAATAAAATGGAAAATTGGCAAGTAGTAGGTCAATTGGATAAAATGTAAACAGTCACATCCAACAGTTCAGACCAAATCTTCTCCTGAAATATTTCTTTTCATCCATCTATTTAATTGAAGAAATTGATCATATTGTTAAAATTTTAATTTATCTCAGCTTTGCGGCTACATCTATAATCAAAAGTGGCATTTTGGAACAGAAGACTTCCTTATACATATTTATATGGAGCTGACTTTTAAAAAAGAGTTTCCAATAAAATGTCACATAATGTAACTGATATAGGATGACTAAGAAAAATAGGTAAACACAATTCAATTGACAGTTATTGATTTCCTACTTCAGAAGAATTAAAAAAATAAAACATCTACCAAGTACATTGGGAACATCAAAGAATAACACACGGGCTTATAAGCAATTGGGGGAGACAGAGATAAATATAAATTAATAGAGGAGGTAGATTACAATCAGTGACAAATGAAAAAACAGAAGGCTTTGGCTTCTGAGCATCCTCATCTCCCTCTCACCCTCTCCTCTTGCCTTACCCAAGCCCTCTCTCACTTTGACTTACCAGACAATACCTTCTGGCCCCTGCACACATACAGATGATTATAATGAGAGAAAAACGGGCAGTACCACAGTACACTTCCCCTAAAATCCACAGCTACTACCCTCAGTCAAGTGGGCCTGTAAGGCAGGAAGGCAATCTTACAATATCCCTGGACATGACTGTATACCTCCGTCCTTCTCAAAATTCCAGTTCTTAGAGACCCAAGCCCCCTCTTTACTCAGCTAACAGCTTTGCTTATGATTTTACTGTGAAAACAGAAACCGTCAAATGAACCCTACACGTTCCCACCACCAAGCCTTGCAGCAACGTGCCCCTGCGCCTGGACAGGCCACCTCCTTCCTGCTACCTTTGCTGAAACGTCCAGACTTTTAGAAGGGCACCCTCTCATGCTGCCTATTCAAGAACATCACCATAGCAGTTTTTGTCTTTGATTATTCTTTGCTTTCTTTCCAGCTCAAGGCAAATTCACACAGGTTGTAAAATATGCCATCAGCCCTCTTCAGTCATTTTCTGCAGAGGGTGAACTAGAGCCCCTTGATCGCCATGTT
Source organism: Glis glis (assembly GCA_004027185.1). NCBI lineage: Eukaryota > Metazoa > Chordata > Mammalia > Rodentia > Gliridae > Glis > Glis glis. Next base: position 11,553 of record PVJS01013639.1, on the reverse strand, counting down.
GGGCGTGTATTAATGGTAGATCTTGGTCATCATCACTCTTGATACATCAGCAGCGTTTGATATGACCATCTCTCCCTCGTCCTAAAGCACCTCTGTCACATGGCTTCAGGAACCAGGATTTCTTCATCCTCCCATCAGAGGGTTCTCCAGGTCCCCCCTCAAGTCCCTGTGCTGCAGAGCTTGGTGGTCCAGTCATCCCTCTTCCCTCGCCACCCTGATTCCCCAGCGGGAGCTGTGAATTCAAGGACCAACAGCTCCACCCTTACCTTCCCCTCGGAATCCAGACTCAGGAACCCCACTGCCTGCTCACCATCTCCACCGGCATGATGCTAAAAGGCTTCTGACATCCAGCAAGTCCAAAACCAGACTTTTGATCCCAACACCCAGATGTGATCCCACAAACTTCCCCATCCCAGGAAGTGTAAACTCTTTCTGATTGCTCAGGCCAAAAAAAGAAAATTTGGGATTATCCTTGACTTCTGTCAACTTTGCTTTCAGTACATGTCCAGAATCTGACCTCTTTTCTGCTGCCTCCTCCAAAACCACCCAGGCTCAAGCAACCATTACTTCGTGGCTGAACAATTTCAACGGTATTCCATTTTACCTCGAGCCCCTGATGTCTAACCAAACACGGTTGCCATAGTGATCCATATAAAACATAAGTCAGCTCATGTCGCTCCATAGCTCAAAATCTTCCACTTCCTTCCTATCCCTCAGGAGTAGAAGGTAAACTCCTCACTGTGACCTACAAAACCCTAAATGAGCTGCCTCTCTGACATCATCTCAGACCATTTCCTCCCTAGCCCATTCCGTACCATCCAGAATGGACTCGATGTTTATCAAACGTGCCAAGCATGTTCCTACCTCAGGACCTCTGCACACACTTCCCCCTTAAGACTGTCTTCCCCAGACACCTGTGCACATCTTTCTCTCACTTCTGTTAGTCTTCTAGGCAACTTCCATAGGATACCCTTAATCATCATATATAAATTATCATCCGCTCCACAACTACAGCACTTGCTTTCTTCTTTCTCTGATTTATTTTCTTTATAGAATTGATCACCATCTTTTATACTTTGTATTTTCATTGCTACATTATGATTGGTTTTTTTTTTTGCTTTTGTGTCCCAGCACACAGAAATATACCTGTTATACAAAAGGAAGTCAATAAATGTCAGATAAATGAATTGAAATTTTTAAAGGATATAGACATGTATGAATAATAAGGGCAATCATGTATTGAGAGTTTGGGACCCATGAGGCACATGGAGTGTTTTACCTGCATTGCCTTATTAAACTCTCAGGATAATCTGTGAAGTAGGTTCTTTTAGTCTCCAATTTTATGGAAGAGGACATTAAGGCTAAGAGAAGTTACACACCTCACTGACAATCCCACAGCATGAGCTGCACTTGAGACAGACACTGAAATGTGATACACCTCAAGACCGGTGGTTTTTATGACAGCATAACTCATTGTCATGTTGCTGTAATAAACCTAGACAATGACCTTACTGTGCATCAAATACCCAATAAGTACCATCAATTAATGTTATAAAATGAAGTTATCAAATGACGTTCAAATGAAGTTATCAACCCCAATCTCAGTCTGTACGGGGAGGGGGAGAGAGCGGGTGAGATGGAGAGGTAAACAGCAAGTGCTGTGTGCGTGTGTGTTTCTATCACTCTGAACTTCATTATGATGTATAATTACAATGTACCAAAGTATATAAAAAAATTAGTAAGAAAGGGGCCTAGGTGATAAGAGCCAGCCTTCCCGCGGGGCTCCAGTAATCCTCACATGCAGGCATTTATACGCCTTCATGGTCCCCTCCCCTAACAAATAGGATGACCTTAAACCTGGGAATTGAACTGAGACAAAACTATGAAGGACACTTGGTAGCTGCCCTGCACTCTTATCATACACTCTGGAGAAAGCCAGTCATGATGTCAGGACAACACCAAAGCAGTCCTAGGCAGATGTGAATTGGCAAAGAACAGGCCTCCTGCCAACAACCAGCGCCATCTTGCTGCCCACGAGCAGGAGCATCTTAGAAGCTGTTCTCCAGCCCAGGAACCTCCACATGCCTGTGCCTTCAGCCCTCACTCAACCTGCATCCTCACAGAAGACCTTGGGCCCGAACTGCCCAGCCAAGACGTCCCTGAATTCCCGACCCACAGACGCTGTGTGAAATGGGAAGTATCCATTCCTGTTTGAAGCCACTGCATTTTGGGGTGATTTATGATGCAGCAAAGGATAATTAAAACAACGTGCTTACAAAACCCATTAGCACTTGGGAGGCAGGAGGATCACAAATTCGAGGTCAGCCTGGACAACTTAAATAAAATATAAAAAAGGGGTGGGGTGCAGCTCAGTAGTAGAATCCCCTGGGTTCAATCACCAATAGTCCAATTTTTATAAGAAAAGTAAACCTAAAGAACTCATGAGCCTTATAACAAGAAAAAATTATATAAAACTTCAACTCAGAAGTGAAAATATATTTAGTTTAACAAGATAGATAAAATAAGAATTTGTCTTTTTATGAATTTGGAGCTTTTACTATGGGCTTTCTCAAAGGCAATTTCCTGGCTTCTTCTGACCTTCCATAGAGCCCTAAATATCAACATTTCAATAAATTTGTGTAATCACACAAATAGCCTAACCTGTAGAAAACAGAGTCCCAAAGACTTCAAACTTTGAAATCTGAAAAACATTAAGAAACAGGATTTTCTACTGTTAATGCAATAGGCCTGACTTAAAACACAATAATTACCAATCAAATGTGGATTGTCTAGGACAGAAACAGATGTTCAATCCAGAAGAGGGAAGACAATGCCGGGGCATGACTGTGAAGAAAGAAATATGGCAATCAGCACCCAGACAGGAATATTTGCCTTCAGGTTGAAAGCTCTGTGTTAAGACCACAATGGCAGTGTAATTAGACCTGAATTGTACTTTCTTATGTTAATGTAAGTTTGCTTTAGGAAGTCCATTAGAAATCTGAACAGAGCCATTCCACTATGAGTCCAGTTGTTCTCAGTTAATCCTTCCCTTTCCTGCCTTTACAACGCCCTCCTTGAAGTAGCATTAGAAAGTCACCTGAACCAAGTGGGTGCAAATTGCAAATGGAGGTCAGGATTCAGATGTTCAAGTATAGAGATAAAATGATGTGCGCCCGCCTTGCACAGGCACCTAGTAGTGTCAATATTTACTCTGGTCTTAATATATCACATGTTATAGGAAATAGGTGTTATGAATCTAAAATCGAAGACAGAAGACCTGAAAATAACATATGATATCCCTTTGGAAGCACTGGGAAGCAATGAGGAGATAAAAGTTAAATAATTTCAATGGCCTAACTTGCCCTCAAATGATGGAGCATTTAGTGTCCGTCTCCTCATAAGGGATGTGCAACTCATTTTGTCAGAGATGTATCGCTTTGATGCTTCCCTAGAAATTAGATTGTAAACTCTAGGGGACTGGGACGGTGTCTATTTATGGCTCTGTCTCTGGCCATAGTTTCGCATCCCGTGTTTGGTCAATTGACAACTCCTAAGTGGCAGATTCAATACTCATTTTTTAACCAGCACAGCAAAATCCAACCAACACACACTGCATGCTTGTCTTCTACCAGGCACTGTGCTAGGCACGAAGGATACAAAACACACAGTCCTTGCTGTGGACAAGCTCACAAGGCTTGCACATAGACAAATGCAGTGTGGGGTAAACATGTCATGATTGACGGCAGACAGATGCTGGAAAAGAAGACAGAGATCATATGTTCTGGAAAGAATTGAGGGGACAGACAGAGGAGGGAACTACAGAAAATGAGGTCATGAAAAATGATGACCTTTGAGCTTGGTCTTTAAGTAGAAGATCACTGAATGGACAAGGTAAGAGAGGATTCTACACCACCAACTGGAGCTTCCACAAAATAGGACTGTGAGCCAACAATCCTGCTAGAAGAGTAATCATCAAACAAGTGTATGTTTCAGTCAGCATTCACTCTGCTATGACTCAAAATACCTGATGACAACAACTTAGAGGAAGACAGATTTATTTTATTTGCTCATAGTTCTGGAGGCTTCAGAAGTTTCAGTCCATGTTAGACTAAGTCATATCTGGAGAGCTCAGGGATGGGGGTGGGAAGCAGAGAGAGAACGAGAGAGAGGGGATGGATGAGGGGTATACATACTCCCCAAGGCCACACTCCCAATGACCTACCTCCTCCAGCCACACCCTACCTGCCTACCTTACCACCACTCAATAAATCCATTCATCCATCAAAGGATTTATCCACTGATGAGATTAGAAACCTCATGATTCAATTATTCTACCTCTGAACATCAATGCATGAGCTCTTCCAAGGGATAATCTATCTCTAAACCATAACAGTATGTCTCCAGAGCCTACAAAACCAAAAGAATAACTGGAGAAAGTAGTTTAGTTTCTGTCAAGGCATTCGGACTTTTTCACCTTTGAACAGTGAAATTTGGAGCTCATGGTATACATAATTTGAGCTGTCCACAAGCAATCAGGTTCATAGAAGAGAGTAATTTTTTTTGCATTCTGTGCTACATAGAATAATATAATGCGCACTCCTTCAAAGATGTCCACATCCTAATCCTCAGAACTTGTGCATACATTATCTGTATGGCAAAGAAGACTTTGCAATTACGATTAAGTTGAGAGGGGGAAGAGTTCCCCAACTGTGGGCTCTAGATATGCCCAGCCTAATCATATGAGGCCTTAAAAGCAGAAAACATTTCCCAGGTCTGAAAGAAGCAGCAGGAGCTGGATTTGATGCCCTGTTGCTGGTCCCAAACTGCAGGGGACTACGTGAAGGACAGGAGGAAGGCTTCTAGAAGATGAGGGGTGACCCCAGGTGACAACCAGCAAGGAAACAGAGACTCGATCCGACAACTACATGGAACTGTCTACTAAAATCCAAATGAGCAGGCAGGGTGAACACCCCCTAGAGCCTGCAGAAAGGACCACAGGCTGCTGACACCTCGACTGTAGCCAGCTGGGACCCATAGGAGACTTCAGACCTATAGAACTGTTAAATAATAAATTTAGAGCCAGGCGTGGTATCACACGCTTGTAATCCTAGTACTTGGGAGGCTGAGACAGGAGGATCGCAGGTTCGTGGCCAGCCTCAGCTACTTAGGCCCTCCGCAACTTAGTGAGACCCTGTTTCAAAATAAAAAATGAAATAGGGTTGGGGTGTAGATCAGAGGTAGAAGGTCCCTGGGGTCAATCCCCAGTACCACAAAAAATAAATAAATAAATTTATATTGCTTTATGCCACTAGATTTGTGATAATTTGTTATAGCAGCAATAGGAAACTAATATGCCAATGTGTTCTGGTTGTCTTATGAAAGATGGAGGTACAAGAATAAACCTATAGCTTGAACTTATGAAACTAAACACTGTACAAGATCCAGAAATGTTGCTACAATCTTGCCACTTATTTTTGTGGATAGTTATAAAGGGAGAAGGAAATAATAAGAAGAAGAAGAAGAAGAAGAAGAAGAAGAAGAAGAAGAAAGAAGAAGAAAAAGAAAAAGAAGAAGAAGAGAAGAAGAAAGAACTCCAATTTCTTGAGGAGATACCATGAACTGGTAATTGTGCCCAGTGCCTCCCATAGCAATATTAACCATTACAACGCGGGAGCATATTGTTAAGTGTATGTCGGTGCGCAATAGGTACTTCCTGAGCACTTTATGCATAGCGATTCATTTAATCTTCTCCACAACCTCATGAGACGATGCCTGTCATCATCCCCATTTCACAGATGTGGAAACTGAGGCCCAGATGATAGGAGTCAGGTGACAAGGTCCCACAGATGGCAATCACTTAATCCCCTATCAAGCAAGCATTTATGGGGAGCACACTGAGGTCCAGTACTGCTCATTCATTAGTGCATGAATGCCCGGTAGAACCCTATTTTGCAGATGAGGACTCTGGAGCCTAGAAAAGTTGAATTACTCACTCAGCGTCTCACAATGAACACAGTGCAGCTAAGGTGAGGACTGACCTCAGCCTGCCAGCGTGTTCCAGAGAAGCCTGTCAGGCCGGGCCACAGAGAAACGCGCAGCTGCGTGAGGACGTGGCTGTCTTCAGAGGAATAGTTTAGCTAAAAGCTTGCAGGTGCGTGAATGGAACCAAACCTCTCCCTTTGGATGCCCGGGATCCTACTGGCAGAGGGAGGGCTGCCCATATGACAAGTGGACAATTCAGAATCTTTGTATTTAACAACACAAAGCCCCGGTCACAACGCCTCCCCTTTTCCCAATGCAATCCTGATACACAACTGACTCAACGCTTATGGGACGTCTACTATGTGCCGTGCAATGTGATGAGCGTTCACAAACCTCCAGACAGGCGTAATTCATCTGCGTGTGTTCATTTTAACTTTCAAGAGGAGTTTAAAGAGCCTCATAGCCAGGCGTGGTGGTGCACACTTGTAATCCCAGTACTTGAGAGGCTGATATAGGAGGATCCCAGGTTTGTGGCCAGCCTCGGCAACTTAGCAAGGCCCTCCATAACTTAGTGATGTCATGTCAAAATAAAAAATAAAATAGGGCTGGAGATGTGGCTCAGAGGTAGAACACCCTGGAGTCAATACCCAGTACTGTAAAAAAACAGAGCTTCCGTAATCTATTGGGTAACAGTCACGGCTGTAAAGAAATATACAAGACATATTGAGGGGGGATTAAAAAAATTCAATCAATTTCTCATAACGTACTAAAAAAATTCAATGTGATATCAGAAAAAAGAACTGGACTAAAGATCGGCAGACCCTGTTTCTAGCTGTTTTTCCTGAGAAACCGGAACCAACGCTTCCTTGGTCTGCCTCCATCTCCTCATCTGAAAAGAGAATAATTGCTCTAAAATTCTCAAACGTCTTCCCAGTTCTGACATCTATGATTCTGCTCTTTGAAATCTGCCCATGTGCCCTTGCATGAGGGAGAGTTAGACTCAGCAGAGTGGGGACAGGCGCCGACAGCAGAACTGGTGAGGGACTGGGTACCTGGGGTGGTACCAAGGGCAGAAGGTGGCATGTGTCCCAATCCCGGAGCAGCTCCTGTATATGGGAGGGTTTCTTATATAAAACACAAATCAGACCCTGAAAAAAGAGCACTGCAAAGAATCAGCAAAAATATAGTGAGTTTTCCAAGACCTGAATAAAAATGGGACGCCAGAAATAGTAACCTTGCTAAGTAAGTAATGGCAGATGTACTTGACACTTGGTTAATGGGATTTAAAGGAAAGTAAACACGCACCCACACAGATGCATACATGCATATAATACACACACGGCCCCTCGCGCAGCAACCTGCCAGTGCTTCCCACTCCTCCAAGCGGAGCGAGGACCGATCAACACGGTGCTATTACACAAGCCTGCTGCACTGCACCAAACTCGCCCAGCGCACAGCACGCCTGGAAATGCTGCCACGTTTTCCTCCGAGCAGAAGGGAGGCCTGGAATTCTTCCAAAGCCCGGAGCTTTTATCAGCTAGGTAAAGGCATTCTCTTAACTGGTTGAAATGACAGGACTCTCACACTGCACTAGCCGGCCCTGGGAAAGGCAGCTTCGTAGCCCACTCTGCAGTACCAGAGAGCAGAGGGGATGCTGCAGAGATCCTGCTGGGAAGGAATCAAAAGCACAAGAAAGTTGCAGTTTATTTCCCACTAGCGATGTCTCTTGCACAAAAGGATCATGCAGCTTGGGCACAAAGCCTAGAATCAGGAGAAAGTAAATTCCACAATAAGCTGCAGAAATCGGGCGAGCACTAAATTGTTCAGTAAACAGTATGCTAAAGTTAGTGTTTTCTATCACAAAATTGCAAGAGATGGAGAAGCCACATGTTCATCTGTTAAAGGGATTATAGTAATGAAAATTCTACAGAATTAACCAACAATCTTCTTAGAGCACACATCCTGACTCTTGTACTCTCCTTCTCCATCTATGACAGCAGGGACCGCTCTGAATCTTCATCCTACATTGAGTTTAGTCTCTGGTTCCCACTTACTCTTGAACCAGTTAAATTGGAATCTTGCAAGCTCTGGGTAAAACCACTGCTAGAGTTTCCAAGACCTCTAAGTTTTCACCCCTGCATACACATGTTTCACAAAACATACAAAATGCTCGCTGTGCACAAAGATCTGTGTGACTCTAGATTGTCCCTTCCTCAACTTAGGATTTTATTTTCCTACTGTGTAAAATGAAAATGATTGCTTCCTTCTGCCCCCTGGATTCTGGCAACCATTTACTTTTAAATGGCATGGCAGCTAATGAAAAACTATGGAATGATTTTAATTCTAATGAGACCAGAAGAAGAGGGAAAATAAGAGTGTGGATTTATTCTTACCCTAATTGATGTTGGTTAAAGTGAGATGTACACACATAGAGGCACACACTCACAAATCTTTCCCCCCTTTCTTACTTACAGCCTGTTCTTTTTTTCTTTATTTGAATTACAACTACTTAAAGTGAAAAACTCTAATAGACAGAATCCCTAGAATTTGAAAAATGACCTTGAGGATGAATGGAACTGATAAATAATAAAGAAGAAGAGAATTTACTTTTTGAATTAGAATGAAGTCTTTTCTCTTCGAGCTTCAATATGTATCTTTGTTACATCTGTCCTCACAGTTTGTGCCCATAAGGGACTGAAAAGTGTCTTTCTGGGCCAGGAGATTGAGGAAGGCAAGAAATAAAACCTCCTTTCCCTCCCCGCCCCATGTGTGTGTGTGTGTGTGTGTGTGTGTGTGTGTGTATGTGTGTGTGTGTGTGTGTGTGTGTGTGTGTGTGTAACTCCAAGGTGTAGAGGAAGGAAGCCTGGCATCCACAAGGTCTGCTGTCCTGATCTCAGGAGTTAACCTATCCTTTGGGGACAGATTCCAGACCAGATTGTTCCCACCTGGGGGTGGGAAGTGACTGCCAGGGTCTCATCTTTGGGAGCTGAGAGTTGCATTCAGAGCATGACCTAATTCGAGTCCATGTCCGTCCACTCTGCCAGCATACCTCTGTTGATATCACCAGCTGTGCCCCATATGGCCCACTTCTGTTCAAATTTACACACATGCATGCATACACACACGCACACGCACGCATGCACACACACACACACACACACAGACGTGATTCAAAAATGATCTGGCCGGCTATCTAACTAGGCGAGCTGCTCTGCCTGCCTCCTTGTTCAGTGTTCCGCCACCCATGGCGTTCTGCGTGGTCCAGGGGAAGAGGTTATTTCTTAAGGGTGGGAGGAAAGATACATCTGAAAATGCATTCCTGGGAGAGAACTGAGAAGTTCTTTTCTAAGAAGGTCATGAGCAGATCGCATTGCATTAGGAGTTTCTGGTGCCCTGGTTTCTGGGCTCTAGAGAGTTGAGCTTTATCATCTAAGAGGTGCATTTATCCAACTAGTGCTAAAGAAAACATCTTTTTGTGTGTGTGTGAGCTCTTTAAAGAAAAATTAAATTTTGTCAATGATGTTCCCAGGAAAGAATGGTGTCTTCTGTGTGAGCTACAATGTCCCCGCTGGCCAGCATCCTTTCTTCCCAGAGCTGTGATTTCAAATTCACCTCATGCATTTGGAACAGTTAGGAGGGGTGGAAAAACACTACCATTACAACTCCAAAGTACTGTCACACTACCAGTCACCAAAACAGGGCTGGAGAAAGGGGAGTGGAAAAGGAAGCAGAGGAGATTAGGGTCGGGCACAGCAAAAAGTTTTAGGAAAACAAGAGAATACAACAAAGGATCCGGTGTTTAAAATGAACTAGGAATTGAGCTAAACTCAAGCACAGCTACAAACACTCTTCTCCAATACTTGCGATCAAAGGCAAGGACAGAACAAGTTGTCCCCTTCTCTGTCTCTTCTTAGAAATGCAAAAGATATATCGCATTTACCAAACATAACAATAAGCAGAAAACTTACTGATGTGCTAAAAAAGACTTGAAAATATTGAGTTAAACAGAAGTGAGTATTTTAATATTATTGGGATCTCATATTTCCCAGCATCTGCTTAATTTAACTCACACACCTGACTATTTTATATGCCTGGGCATTACGGTTAGATGCAGAATGTCCCCTGAAGAGCTCGTATATGAATGTTCAGAGTCGATGCCAGGAAGGCCTGAGGGTTGTCGTCTCATCAGTGTGTAAGTCCACTGTGATGGGTTTACTGGGCGGTAACCTAGGCAGGTGGGGTATGGCTGGAGAAGGTGGGTCTCACAGCCTTAGGGGCTGTGCTTTTGTCATTGACTCCCCTTGCTAGTTTGCTCTCTGGTTTCCAGCTCCCATGAAGTGAGAGCAGAGGCCTTACTTTCTTCCTCTCTCTGCTTCCCGCAGCCATGCCCTGAGCTCTGCAGACCTGGCCTGACATGGACTAAAACTCTGAAATCTCTAAAACACTGAGCAAATAAATCTTCCCTCCTCTAAGTTGTGTGGTCAGTTGCCTTGGATTATAGCAATGAGCATGTTGACTGAGATAATGGGTTTAATAAAATTTGAATTTAGGAACCAAGTGACCTGAGTTTTAGTTTTATTAGGCTTCCAAGAACTGTTTGGCATTTGGTAAGTTACATACTCTGACTTTCAGTTTCCCATCTGCTAAAAAAGAATTCCATTTCTCTTTAAAGTTGTCTGACCTGTGGAAACATTATTGTTCCCTCTTTTGTACTCCTTAGTCTCCATTACATTACGTAACAAACACTGTATAAGACCTGGACAAAGAAAGGGAAACCCTGCTGGTTCATTTAAATAAAAGTGAGGAAAAAAAATCTTCGGTGGGAGGGAATTTGTATCAGCAACCTGCATCTGGATAATACCCGGATTTTGTTTTCAAAGAGGTTCCTCTAGGAAATCTCACAACAGATTTGAAGACTCTTATTCAATACTGTTTTACCCATCAGGAAATTGAGTGATTACCCAAAGTTACCCAAATCATTTTATTTAAAAGAGCAGATAGGGCTGACATGTGGGCCAATGGTTTAAAATGTCTATCTTCTATAAGGAATCAAATCTACAAATAGAATTCCCCACCAACACTTATCGACATCATCACGTCATTTCAGTATTAATCCCGGCACTCTGAGCAACTCCCCTTATGATGGCGTAAGTGGATAAGGACACTCAAGGGCTAACCCTAGGGAAAAAAGGAGGGTGGTTATAAGAGAAAGTGTACTGTTCTTTGGGGTCACAGGTTTGAAAGCTCCCCAAGCAGGACACTCTTGCTGATTCTTTTCCCCTAATACCATGTCCTTGGAAACATAAAGAAAATAAAGAAACTGGCCCTTATGAGCAAGTACTGTCCACAGCCCTACCTGTCCTCTCTGTACAATGTTCCCTTGGGAAGCAACTCAGGGGCTGTGTGGAAAGGGGATGAAATCCTGACCAAGACAAGGAAGTCCTTCTCCTCCACAAGGATGCTTGTAGATCAGCCTGCAATTTCCTGTGCCCCCGCCACAGAAGTGAATGTAGTTCAGGTAGAGGAGGGCACCTTCAGAGCACTGAAAGACGTCAAGTTCTCCTAGGAGAA
>PVJS01013638.1:0-41749 GCA_004027185.1 Glis glis | reverse complement strand
AGGAGGAGGAGGAGGAGGAGGAGGAGGAGGGAGGGGCAAGCCTCTGAGGAGGGGCAGCCCCAGGGAGCAGAGGGTGCCTCCTCTCTGGAGATCTGAGACCTGAGGGTATCTTACTAGCTCTAGGGTGGAGGAGGCAGGAAGAGGCTCTATTCACCTCTTCCTTTCCCTAGGTCAACATTAGTTTTCTCACTCAAACTCTTTTATCTTTTAATTTAAAAAACGTGTGCTCACACCTGCATTTTCAGGTCAGCTTACATGCAGAGGTCTACAGGTGTCTCTGAGCAATGGCCAGGAAGTCAGGCGGCCCGGGCGCTGTCCTCCTGTGCGACCTAGGTTAGTGCATCTCACCCCTGGGCTCTCACATTTTAAGTGTGAAAAAGTCAGACTCCTGATCTCCAGTGGCCCCTCTCCGGCTCTAAAGTTTTTGCAATTGTGCCCAGCTTCTCTGTTAGCGGGACAGGCTGGGCACAATCCGCAGGAAGGGTGGTTAGCGGTCCCTGCGGTCCCTGCGGGGCGGTTCGATGGGCGGGACTCTGGACAGTCCAGGTCCGCCCGTCTCCACAGGAAAGATGCCCCAGCCCGCTGCCTCCACGGGGCCGGTCTTTGGTTAAAATACTCCCCCCAGTGGTCAAAACAGAACACGGCAGCTTTCTTTGTTCGATTCCGTTGCTCCCTGCTTCCCTGCTGGGCCGCAAGGTGGGCAATACAGCCCGCGGGCCTGGTGGAGAGAGCCCTGAAATGCTTGTCTCTGGAGTCCTGTGCGCCCGGCCTCCGAGCTCCATCAATGCATCCCGGGTTTTGACAAATGCCACATGCTCAAGGAAGCCCTCAGTGTAGACCAGGGGCCACTTGCTCCCCTTCCACACTGCACTTCTCCTGGGACACACTCCTCCCACTGGGGGCTCTTTTCCTCTCTGCGAAGGCTGAACCTTTCTTCTTGGAGCAGGGCAGTGTCTTCTACAGCGTTCCTCGGAACCAGCCTGGCCAAGAGTCCTATTCAGTAAATGTTTATTAAATCAGTTTGTAGCATTACTTTGTGCTAGGTCCTTTTTAAAAGTAATTACAAATTTAACTCATTTATTCCTCTTAACAACCCCATGAGGTTGGTAATTTTAGCCTCCCCATTTAACAGATGGGCAAACTGAGGCCTAGAGTCACATAGTGAGTAATGACGGACCTGGGATTTGAACCCAGCGGTTGAGCTCCTGTATCTGTCCCCTACTACTTGTGACCACCAGTTCCAGGGCTCTCCTGGGCGGCTTGTGCAATTGCTATGGAGCAGTAGCTGGCTGTCCACTCTGGAAGACTCTCTCTCTCTGGAGAGAGGCCCTGGTTTTTCACCCTAAACCAAATAACCTCCTGGCTTTTCTGTGTCTATAGGAGGGAGACAAAAAGAAGCTAGTATTTTCAGCGTTATGGATCAATCACTGGGCTCGTTACACTTTCTACATCATCTTATTTCAATTTCATCAAACTGAGTATTATTCCTTCCATTTCACAGATGGAGGAAACAGTTTCAGCAAGACCAAATAACTTCCCCAAGTCACAGAGCTGGTAAGTAGAGACTGAATGTGGACCCAGGGTCTGTCTGACTTTTTATAACCCCACAGTGCCCATCCTAAGGAGAGCAGTCAGCTCTGTCTCCTTCAGAGAAAAACAGAAAGGAAAAACTTAAACTATACAGAATTTACATGACAAGAAAATAAAGGGAAAACGGATATTTTAATAAGAGAAGCAAGAGGAATGGTGAGAAGAGGCAGGGACGAAGGGAGCGAGGGAGGAAGAAAGGGTCGAAGGAAGAAAGAGAGGGAGAAAAGGAAAGAAAATTGGGATTTTAGTTCAGAAAAAAAGGTAGACAAACCAGGCATGGTGGCATATGCCTGTAATCCCTACTGTTCAAGAGACTGAAGAGGGAAGATCATAAATTTGAGGCCAGTCTGGGCAATTTACTGAGACCCTGTCTCAAAATAAAATGTAAAGGTCTGGGGATGTAGCTCAGTGGGAGAGCGCCTGTGGGTTCAATCCCCAGTACCTCAAAAAAAAAAAAAAGACAAGAACAAATGGAAAGATTAGGATTCATTTTTCTTGGAGCTAGAGGGAAAATAAAGACTTGTCCAGAATAGCAGTGGATAACCAGAAAAGAAGCCTGTATACAGAGGCCACATCAAAACCCCAAATGGAAGAGGGTATGGTAGGCAGAGGAATGCTCTCCTCCCCCTGCGATGTCCAGGTGCTAATCCTCAGAACCTGTTCATATTCATGTTTTCTTACATGGCAGAAGAGACTCTGCGTATTTGATTAAGTCCAGGTTCTTGAGATGGGAAGAGTGACCTGGATTGTCGGCATGATCCCCATGTAATCACAAGAGCCCTTCAGGAAGGGAGCCAGGAGGGTCCATGTGAGATCGGTATGGCGAATGAAAGCCAGGGTTGGAATGAGGCAGGGCTGCTAACCACAGAACTCTAAAAGCAAGGCTTCCCCCGGAGCCTTCATAATGAAGGCAGCCCTAAGGGCCTATTTCAGACTGTTAGCCATGGTAACTGCAGGATCGTACATGTGTGTCGTTTTTTACCACTAAGTCTGCAGTAACTTGTTATAGCAGCAACAGGGCGCTAATACATTGGGAAAGAGTGAAAACTGACGTCTAAGTGAAGAAAAGTTGCCTATCCCGTGCCTCAGCTGTTTTTCCTGTAAAAATAACTGGCATCTTCACCTAGCCCCACTGCCCTCACCAAACAGGAGAGAGAAAGATTCTGCGCAGTGCACTTTTTTTTTCCTTTCCTATTTGAGGTGCCTTTGATCCTCACTCTGGAGGGAGCCGGGACCTGTGTCTCTTCCCACCTCTCAGACTCTCTAAAAGAGGGGAGATGAGCTGAACCAGCACTCCCCACCTTCTACGTGTTCCTTTTTTTAATAGTAATACACAATCTTTCATCTCTCTGGAATTAAAAAGAATTTGTCATTCTTTTTTTTTTTTTTGCGGTACTGGGGATTGAACCCAGGGGTGTTCTACCTCCGCACTACGCCCCCGGCCCTATTTTTTTTTATACTTTATTTTGAAACCGGGTCTCACGAAGTTGCGGAGGGCCTCACTAAGGAGACAGAGAGAGAGAGAGAGACAGGGAGAGAGAGAGAGCAAGAGAGCTGAGGCTGGCCGCGAACCCGGATCCTCTGGTCTCCGCCTCCCAAAGTACCGGAATTACAAGTGTGCGCCACCACGCCCGGCGTAAGAATTTGTCATTCTTGCATAACATATTTAAAAAGAAATGATTTTCAAAAACTTTAGGTCAATATATTATTCTAGACACTATTATAGTGTTCACTTTGATATCATTTCTAATAATTATCATTATATATAGAATAAAGTTCAATGTGCCAGTTTATAAATTATCATTCTGCTTAAATTAATTAAAACAATTATGCAAGAGAAAGGTTTGTTTGTCAACAAATGTTTAAATAGCATATTGGTTTGAGAAACAGAAGATTTTATTTTTTGTTTGTCTTAATTAGTCTTTTTGTTTGTCTTGAATAATTGACCTAGAGTAAATCACACATATTTAAAGTATAAAAACTGATATGTTTTGACATATACAGACACCGTGAAACAATCACTACAATCAAGATAGTGAATAGATCTATACCCACGAATTTCTTGAGTCCTTTTATAATCCATCCTCCTTCTCTTCCATTCCCTCCCTGCCCCCAGTCCCTAGGCAGCCTCTAATCTCTTCTTCGTCAGTACAGGTTAGTTTTCATTTTCTAGGATGTTACTTAAATGGAATTGTACATTACCTATGCTTTTGGAGGGAGTTGGACTTCTTTCACTCAGCATAATTATTTTGAGATTCAGTGACAATTTTGCATGTATTAAGGGTTCATAATTTTTTATTGCTACCTAGAATTACACTGTGTCAACAAACACAATTTGTTTATCCATTCCCCATTGGTGGAAATTAGAATCGTTTTCTTACATGAAGCTACTATAAATATGAAATTTAAGTCTGTGACTCATTTTAGTTTATATGATGTGAGGAACCCAAGTTATTATTATTACTCTTTTGCATGTGGGTATCCAATTTCTTTTTTTTAACCATTTCTTGAAATGATGGTCTATCTCCACTGCATTGCACGTGCACCTTTGTCAAAATTGGTTATCAATACACGTGTGCATCTATTTCTGGGCTCTCTGTTTTTTCCCTTTGATCTATTTATCTTTTTAAATGTCAATACGACATAGTCTTGAGTACTGCAGCTTTGAAAGTCTTAAACTCAGGTAGCACTAGCCCTCCAACTTCGTTCTTCCTTTTCAAGTTGTTTTGGCAACTGTAGGCCCTTTGCATTTCCATCTGAACTTTAGGATCAACTCATCAAGTTCTTTAAAAAATGACTGTCGGGATTGTGATTGTGATTGTGTTAACTCTACAAATCAATTTGGGGAGAAGTTGTATCTTCACAATATTGAGTCTTTTGATACATGAACAAGGTATATGCCTCCACAGATTTAAGTCGTTTTTTATTTCAGCAATGTTCTATTGTTTTCACTATACAGGTCTCATACATCTTTTGTCAGACTTATCTGTGAGTACTTCATATTTTTGATGCAATTAAAATGATAAATTTGTAAAATTTTGATTGCCACTTGTTTGTTGTTAATATCCTGTAAACTTGCTAAACTCATTTATGAATTATAGAAGATTCTTTCATAGCGTTCATTGGATTTTATACATAGACAGTTATGTCACCTGCAAATCAAGAACTTTTTATTTCTTCACTTGAAATCCTGATACCTTTTGTTTTCTTTGCTTGCTCATTGTACTGAGTGGAACTTCCTGTACCATGTTGAATAGACATGGTGAGAGAGAGAGAGTAGACATCCTTGCCTCGCCCCTCCCTGATCTTAGGAGAAAAGAGTTCATTCTATTCACTATTAAATGTGGCGGTACTTGTAGAATTTTCATAGATGCCCTTTTTTATGTTGAGAAAATTCACTTCTTTCCTAGTTGGTTAAGAGTTTTCATCAAAAGCCGGGCGTGGTGGTGCACGCTTGTAATCCCAGTACTTGGGAGGCTGAGACTGGAGGATCCGGGTTCGCGGCCAGCCTCAGCTACTTAGGCCCTCCGCAACTTCGTGAGACCCGGTTTCAAAATAAAGTATAAAAAAGAGGGCTGGGGGTGTAGCTCGGAGGTAGAATGCCCTGGGTTCAATCCCCGGTACCGAAAAAAAAAAAAAGTTTTCATCAAGATTAGGTGTTGAATTTTGCCAAATACCTTTTCGACATCTATTAGGATTACTCATATGGTTTTTCTTTATTTTGTTGATTTGGTAAGTTAACCAAATGATTGAATTTTGAAAGTTAAATCAACCTTAGATTTCTCAGATAAACCCTATTTGGTCATGATGAGTTATTCCTTTTATAAATTCTTGGATTCCATTTACTAAGTTGAACCCAGGGGCTTTCTTCCTCTGAGCTACACCCCAGCCTTATTTCAGTTTTTATTTTGAAACAGGTTCTTGCTATGTTACTGCTAAGTTATTGAGGGTCTTGCTAAATTGCCGAGGCTGGCCTTGAACCTGTGATCCTCCTGTCTCAGCCTCCCAAGTACAGGGATTACAGGCACGTGCTGCCACATCTGGCCCATTTGCTAAGTTTTTACAGCTTTGTTCACAAAGGGTACTGGTCTGTGTAGCCATCCAAGTTGCCATCTCATAGCATTTTCCTTCTGCCTGAAGGGTTTCCTTTAACATCCTTGTGGTGCAGGTCTGCTGATGATGAATTCTTTTTATTTCGTTAGTTTGAAAATGTTTTTATTTTACTTTTGTTTTTGACAGATATTTTTTCCTGGCAGGATTTTTTTTTTGTCTTTCAGTACCCTAATGTTCTTGCTCCACTATTATCTTGCTTGCATTTATTTTCTGTAAACAATTGCTGTCATCCTTCTATTTGTTCCACTATATGCAACTCTTCTTTTTTCCTCTGTTTGTTTTCAAGAGTTTTTATCAGTCATGTCAAGCAATTTGACTTAGAGGTTCTGTTATCCTCACATTCCTTGTATGGGGGGTTGTTAGACTCCCTGCATGTGTGGGTTCGTAGTTTTCATCAGATTTGTTAAATGTTTGACCACTATCATCTCGAATATCTTTTCTTTTTTTTTTTTTTTTTTTTTTTTTGCAGTACCGGGGATTGAACCCAGGGGCGTTCTACCTCTGCGCTACACCCCCGGCCCTATTTTTTATACTTTATTTTGAAACCGGGTCTCACAAAGTTGCGGAGGGCCTCACTAAGTAGGGAGAGAGAGACAGGGAGAGAGAGAGAGAGAGAGAGAGAGAGAGAGAGAGAGAGAGAGCGCTGAGGCTGGCCGCGAACCCGGATCCTCCGGTCTCCGCCTCCCAAAGTACTGGGATTAAAAGCCACCACGCCCGGCCTTCAAATATCTTTTTTATCTCCCCCCTCTCAATGACTCCAGTTATGCAGATAATAAGACATGTGGGCACACCTTGCTACTGTTCTTTACATTTTTCAAAATTATTCTTCCCCGCTGTGTTTCATTTTGGATCATTTCTATTGCTATGTCTTCAACTTCACTGGTCTCTTTTTTCTTCAACATATAATGTTTTGTTAATACTAGCTAGTGTATTTTTTTTCATCTTGGACATTATGGTTTTACCTCTAAAAGTCTGATTTAGGCAATTTTTCTATCTTTTCTTGTCTTGAATTTTTGAACATATGGAATACAAATATAAAAACATTTAACATCTGTGTCCGTTTCAAGTATTATTATTCTTCTCATGATTATGGGTCATATTTTCCTGCTTCTTTTAATGCCTGGTAATATTTGATTGGCTCACAGAACTTCCCTGTGAATTTTACCTCATTGGGTGCTGTATTTATTTTATTTTTATAAAACTTCTTGACCTTTATTCTGAGATGCGGTTAAGCTATTTGGAAACAATGTGATCCATTTGGGTCTTAATTTTAAGATTTCTTTTGGCAGAATCAGAGCAGCAACTAGCCTGACACAAATTATTCTCCACTATTGAGGCAAAACCCTGCTGAAAGTTTATCTGGTGTCCTATGAATTACCAGATTTTCCAGTCTGGTTAGAGGAAGCTGGCACCATGACTGGCTTGGTGTGAGCACTGGATAATATTCCTTCTTGTCTAATCTTTGGGTCGTGTTCTTTTCCCCAGTCTCATGTAAATTCCTTTAAATATACTTTGCTCAGCACCTGAGGGTAGCACTCTGCAAATCTGCAAGGCTGTCTCTCTTAGTACCTTGCCTCTTTTTTTTTTTTTGTACCAGGAATTTTACCCAGGGACATTCTACCCCTGAGCTGCACCCCCAGAGCTTTTTATTTTTCATCTTTGAAACAGAATCTCACTAAGTTGCTGAGAGTCTTGTTAAGCTGCTGAGACTGGCCTCAATCCTGCAACCCTCCTGTCTCAGCCTCCCAAGTACTAGAAATACAGGTGTGCACCACTATGCCCAGCTTACCTCTCCTCTTTGATGCTCTGGCTATGAACTTCAGCTTCCTTGTCTCCTTGGACCTTTAGCTCCATTTCCTCAACACAGAGACTTCACCTTGCCCCTACCAGAAGCTCTCTCCAGGCAGTGTGCAGGGCCAGCTGTAGGATGTACACCATTTATTTCCTGTCTCTCAGGGATCATACTCTTTCATTGCTTAATGTACAGTATCTTTGAAATTGTTGTTTCAAGTGTTTTGTTATTTATCTTTTTATTATTTGATTGTTATGGATGGAAGGGTGAATTTGCCTCGGTTGCTCCATTTTGGACAGAAATAGAAGTCTTAGAAAAATTGAAATTAAGTGTCTGACTACTATAACAGAATAACATAGGCAAGGTGGCTTATAAACAACATAAATTTTCTTTCACAGTTCTGGAATTCCAAGATCAAGCTGCCATCAGATTGATGTCTGATGAGGGCCCACTTCCTCTGCCATAGATGGTGCCTTCTGCTGTAACCTCACATGGTGGAAGGCCTGGGGATCTCTCTGGGATCCCCTTTATAAGGGTACTAATCTCATTCATGAAGACTACACCCTCATGACCTAATCATCTCCCCAAAGCCCCACCTCATAATACCATCACATTGGGGTTAGGATTATTATTCAGCATATGAATTGGGGGGTACATAAACATTTGGTCTATAGCATTTAGCTATGGATTATACATGCCAAAAGAGACAAGAATTTTTTATGAGCAGATATCAGTCATTCTTGCAGGTTGTCTATTTTTATTTATTTCTAAATATTTAGAAAGACTAAAGATACATCAGTGAGATTGTGTTAGGATGCAAGTAAAAACCTCAATGCAAGCTAGCTTATCTTGTATAACTGCAGATGGGAAGGTTAGAGGTTGGTGTGATTCATCTTCTCAGTAGTGCCATCAGAGTCCTTTCCGTTTCCTGCCTTGTGTTTTAAACTTTCACCATATTATTAACTGTGCCTGTTTGTAGAAAGATGACTCCAAGGAGCTCCTGGGCTCCATACAATCCCTTCCACTTTCAGGAAGAGAGTGTGGAGATCTTTTCCCTCAGAATCCACAACCATCTTCTCTAGCCTCATCAACTAAAATTGAGTCACTGCCCATCTCTGAAAAATAGAGTCCAAGTGATGCCCCTATCATTCAGGTTCTCATGGACTCAACTTCCCAAAAGCTCTGGGATGTCAAGAAAGACCAGGACACCCAAAGGAGACTCAGGTCATTGTCAAAAGTGAGAAGAATGTGACAATCACAGTGTCCACTTGGGTGGGCATTGTGTTATTTCTAAGCACTTAGGGACAAATAGCACAACATAGATGTAAGCAATCTCTTCATTCCTGACAAATGAAAGGCCAAACACATGATAATTATGATAGTAATTTTTTAGACTCTGACTTTAGATATTTTAGAGATATTGAGATGTGTCATTTGGGATTTGGGTCAGATTAAGTTAAACTAGCAGGATTATAAAGATCATCTCCAGATGAATCCACAGAATAAATAATATTAGTATGCTTCCACTTAAATTGTATTTCAGCACCAATGGCCCCTGTGTTTGTCTTTGTACAAGAGTGTGTTGTTGGCACAAATTAGACAACATGATGACTAAGAATAATGGTAATCAAAAGCTCTACAGTTAGGATGAGACTTCTGATCCCCAGCTAGGCAGGGCTTTCGTCCCTTGTCAGCGTTGAAGAAGCTATAGAAGACCGTAACCCTTAAGACTAAGGGATCCAAGTCTGGGGGAAATGAGGTAGGATAGGAGAAATAATATTTTAGATAGAAGGGAGATGAACTGGGAAGGAAAAGGAAAATATTTTTAAAATCTAGAAACTTCATAATCCTAACTTCACCCTTTAGGGTCTGTTCTATCTTAGGCAGAAGCCTCAGTAGTCCCACATCCTTAATCATAAATGGCCCCTCTCCCCACCTGAGATTCCTGAGATGTATAGTAAACAAAACATCCATAAGGAAGGTCAAGCTCAGGTGCCACCCAGCCACCACCATCGATGCCAGGAACCTGAGTATTCCGAGGAAGTTCAGACCTCCACCCCTGCTATATGACCCTACCCACCTCCTCACGGGGTCTCCTATAAAAGAAGAACTGTGAGACCCCAAAGGCGCTCTCTCCCTCTTGAGATGGTCCACATTCTACCTTGAACATATATCCCCCACTTTCCTAAACAAACCTCTATCTTTGTCTCTGAAAAAAAAAAAAAAAAAGCTCTGCAGAAGTCAAAACCTCTATGGCAGGTGAGCAGTGGCCCGAGTGCCTGGGTTAGGAACTGGCCCCTCTGCCCCCAGGACCAAGGGACTAATAATTGAAAGTTCTCAGTAGTCCTATTTTAAGCCACAAGACATTTAAGTTAGTATTTTAGGTATTTATTTAAAAAACAAAATATGAAAGAAATCTTAGTGCCATTGACATCATGAACACTTGGAATACTGTCACAACCCCCAACTGAGAAGTGCTGGATGAGGTCATTGGTTGGGTTCACTGAGTACCAAGTACTGTGCGGAGCACTCTGTGTGATGCCATGAGTGTATGTCCTCACAGCTGCCCTGTGAGGTAGTCACTGTCATCATCTAGTTCAGAGAGAAAGAAACCGAGATGCAGAGTGACAGAATTCCCTTGCCCGATGTCACACATAATAAGGGGTGAGGTTGGGATCCGAGCAGCTACAGTTCTGGCTCCGGAGCATGTGAATTAACCACTGTGCTGCATGCCTCGGTGAAGTGCTCAGGAAAAATTCTTATACAAATAATGACTTGTGGCTTCACAGAAATAAATGATCAATGGAAATGTCAGATTTTTTAACACAGGTATTTGTTGTAAATGCTATCTCTTCATTTGAGGCTTAAGAAGGCTTGATGGGTGACTCTGAATCAGAAGTGATTTTGCACCCCCAGGAAACAGTTTTGGTGGTCACAACTCAGGGGGAGTGGATTGAGGTGTCACTGGTCCCTAATGAACAGAGATCAGTGGTGCGCTAAGTGTTCTGCAGTGCATGAGATAGCTCCCTACCAGAAGGAATTGTGCAACCCAAAACTGTCAGCAGTGCTGAGACTGAACAATTCTGGACTAAACTAAAACAGAACTCATGATGGGCTATTGATATTCCCTCTCTGTGGACATTACCCAGGGTCTTGTTAAATCCTGTGACTTGAGGCGCAGTAATGCCAGCCCTGCTCACAGAACCTGAAGAGTATGTGACACATGTCATTCCTTGTCTGGTCCATGAGCTGGTGTCTCCAGCTTCAGCTGTAGAGTGTGTTGCTCTTTATAGCGCTGTCTCCTGCCTCGTGAGCTGTGGGATAAGTTTAGACTGGGAGGAACACTCTCCTTAACTGTCCAAGACAAGTATTCAGAACATCCTGGTTCCTTCATCTTCCCCGAGTTATGCTCTAATATCGTCCTCTGGTTTCTCTTCCTGCTTGTTCTATTTGCTGGATCCTTGTAGTAGCAGCCATCTATACTCAAAATTCCCTGATTATTATCCTCAGTGCATGACCAGCCTGAGGAAACGGAGGTGCTCATTCTCCTGTGAGATTTTGTCCTGTGGGCAAGATCCTCAAGGGCTTACAAGTGCGTGGACACAGGACCAACGTGAGGCATGGGGCTGGGTGGGTCCTTCCTGTGTGGGTGCAGCGGCCCCCTGGCACCTGTGGCCTCTCATGAGCAGCCGTGATGTGATATTCTCTACGTCATCTCAGCAATGCCCCAGGAATAGCACTGCATCTTGGAACGTGTGGTCTGGCTTCATAACATCCAGAAACATGCCTTCGCTGCTCCTTCCCAGAGCACAGGGACGGCTAATCCTCCCTCTGACTCATAACCAAAGCCAACTTCCAAAGTGGTGAGGCCACAGAGCTTGAGGAGGGCCTCCCAGCCCCCAGGCCTGCTCCACCTGTTGGCTGCTCCGGCAAATTCCTACAGTCAGTTCATCTTATTATCGGCCACTCCGATTTTATAGATGAGAATCCTTAAACTTAGAGAAGTTAAGTGACTTCCCTGAGGTGACACAGCTAACAAACTAGATGATCCATGTCTCTGTGATTCAAATTCCCTATCCTTTGCTGGCTTATTTCTGAGAAGTTTCTTAAGTACTGGGCAAGACTAGTCCAGCTTTCTAAGTGGCTAAGCAGCAAGGCTATGTCCCCACTAACAAACCAAAATGGAACTTCTAGACATGAAAAAGAAAATACCTGGAATTAAAGTCAGGTTAGACATTGAGAAAGAACAGACCAGTGAACCAGAAGAAATAACAATTAAAAACCACCTACAATGAAGACAGACAAAAATAATGAGGAAATGAACTGACCCCTGATGATTCATGAGATGATATCAAGTAGACCACTGTACATATAATTGGAGCCTTTGAAGGAGTAGAGAAAGAGGAAGGTCAGAAAAAATATTTGAAGAAATGAATGGCTAAACAATTTCCAGATTAGATGAAAATCATGAACCTACATACCCAAGAAGTTTAACAAACCCCACCAGAGAAAGGCTAAAAAGGAAACATGCAAGGCATTTAATAACTAAATTTCTGGAAAGAGGAAAGAAAAAGAAATATTAAAAGGAGCCAGAGAAGATACTTTGTATACTGAGGAACAAATAGAAGAATACCTCTTGCTAGAAACTATGCAAGCCAGAACCCTGGAGAAAAATTAGAAAAGAAAAAACAAAACCCAAAAAAAGCCTGTTGCCATGCCTGTAATCCCAGTACTTGGGAGGATAACAGATTTTCAAGGCCAGCGACAGCAACTTAGAGAGACCCTGTTTCAAAATAAAAAATAAAAAAAGGGCTGGGGATATAGCTTGGAGATAGAATGCCACTGGGCTCAATCCCCAATACAAAAAAATCTTTTTTGAAGGGCTGGAGGTGTAGCTCAGAGGTAGAACACCCCTGGGATCAATCCCTAATACCAAAAGAAAAAATGAAACAAACAAAAAAAACCTGTCAACCTAGAATTTTTTGCTAAGAGAAAATACTTCTCAGAAATAAAAAGAAGGGGGAACATTAAGAAGGAGCATGAGGGAACTTGTGGGGGTGGAAATATTCAGCATCTTGATTTTGGTAATGGAGATACACATACACGCAGACAATTGTACCTCATGTGCAGTTTACTGTAGGTAATTATACATCAATAATGGTAAATAAATTATTAATAAAAAGGAGAAATGAAGACTTTTTCAGATAAAAGCTGACAGATTCATGATCCATAGACCTGCACAACAAAAAAAAACGTTAAAGGGAGTCTTTCAGTAAGAAATAAATGCTTCAAAATAAATGAACCAAAACCTGATAGAACTGGAGAAACACACTTATAATCAGATGTTTTAATATCCCTCTCAATAAATGATAGAACAATGATGAAAATTAGTAAGAATATAGAAGTCTTGAGTAACACTATCAGTCTTGACCTAATAAAAATTTATGGAGTAGTTTACTTTTTAATATGATGAAATACAAATATTTTTAAAGTACCCATGAATCAAGAATATAGCCCATGTTCTGGGCCATAAAACAAGTTACAATAAATATAAGGAGGTAAAATCGACACAGTGTGTTCTCTAATCACAACTAAATTAAAAATAAATAAGAAAACATGGGCCGGGTGTGGTGGAGCACACTTGTAATTCCAGTACTTGGGATCCGGGTTCGCGGTCAGCCTCAGCTACTTAGTGATTCCCTCCGTAACTTTATGAGACCCAGTTTCAAAATAAAGGATAAAAAAATAGGGCCGGGGGTGTAGCTTGGAGGTAGAACGCCCCTGGGTTCAATCCCCGGTACCGAAAAAAAAAAAAAAGAAAATATGAAAAACCACCAAATATTTTGAAATTAAACAAGACACTTCTAAATGGCCCATGTCAAAATTAAAAATCACAAGAAAATTTTGAAAATATTTTGAATTGAATGAACATGTGAGAGGTACTAAAGTAGTACTTTGATGTAATTTTATTATATTAAGTTCAATTAAATGCTTATATGAGAAATGAAGAATGGTCTCATACCAATGACCTCAGTCTCCATTATAAGAAACTAGAGCAAAATTGACTCCAACATAAATAGAAGGAAAGAAATAAGGGATAAGAAATAAGGGATAAGGGCAAAAATCATGAGATAGACAGAAAATGATAGAGAAAATTAATATAACCAAAATATGATTTGTTGAAAAGACCCATAAAATCGATAAAACTTTACCAATACTAATCAAGAAAAAATGACACAAATTGAGGCTGGGGAATGTAGTTCAGTGGCAAAACATATGCTTAGCAAGCTAGAGGCCCTAGGTTCAGTTCCCAACACCCCCCCCCAAAAGACACAAATTACCAAAATCATAGGAACATCATTATAGATTTTACATAGTTCCTTGAAAAACACAAAGTACCAAAGTTATTTAAAAAGAAATATGTAGCCCAAATAGCTTTTTATCTGTTAAGGAATTTAAATTTGTTATTGAAAACCTTCCACAAAGTACACTCCAGGCACACATGGCTTCATGTTTAAGGAAGCAATAACCCCTAGTCCTACACAAACTCTTTCAGAAAACCAAAGAGGAGAAATCCTTCCCCTACTCATTTTTTATTATAGCAACAAAACCAGAAAAAGATAAGAAAGAATACTACAGACCAATATGTTTTCTGAGCACAGATACAAAAGTTCTTAAAATCATTTTAGAAAGTCAAATCCAGCAGTATATGAATCATGACCAAGTGAGACTTAAGAATGCAGGATTGGTTTTGAAAATCAATCAATATAATTTTTTTTTCTGTTTTTCAGTACTGGAGATGAAGTCCAGGGGCAGTCTACAACTGAGCTACATCCCCAGCCCTTATATAAATTTTTATTTTGAGACAGGGTCTCACTAAGTTGCTGAAGCTGGTCTTGAACCTGCTATTGTCCTACCTCAGCCTCCCAAGTACTAGGATTGCAGGTGTGTGTTCTTGCCCGACTAATCAAATGTAATTTACCATTTAAATAGAATAGCAACAACAATGAAAAACCGACCATATTTTCATTTCGATATTAGAAAACAAGTATTTGATAAAAATTCAACTCATTCATGGTAAAAACTCTTAGCAACTAAGAAATAGAGATGAATTTCAACTTAAGAAAAAAGCAAGCCGGGCGTGGTGGCGTACGCTTGTAATCCCAGTACTTGGGAGGCGGAGACCAGAGGATACGGGTTCTCGGCCAGCCTTAGCTACTTAGTGAGGCCCTCCGCAACTTCGTAAGACTCGGTTTCAATAAAGGATAAAAAATAGGGCCGGGGGTGTAGCTTGGAGGTAGAACGCCCCTGGGTTCAATCCCCGGTACCGCAAAAAAAAAAAAAAAAAAGAAAAAAGAAAAAAGCAACTTCAAAAAACCAACAAATAACCTCGTCCTTCATAGTAAAACATTGAAAACATTTTCCTCCTAAAATTAAACAGGAATGTCAGCTCCTACCACTTTTATTGAACATTGTACTGGATGTTTAGTTAGTGCAATAAGTCAAGAAAAAGAAGTACAACATATGTACATTAGAAATGAAAAAACAAAATTGTTCCAACTTGGAGACCACATGGTTATCTATATAGAAAATTCAAAGATTTATAATAAAAACTTTTAGAACTAATTAGTGGGGTAAACAAGGTTACAAGATAAAATGTTAATATGCAAAAATCAATTTTATTTTATATTCTGGTAACAGAAAATTGGAAAGTAATTTAAAAATACTATCTACCATAATAATATTTACAAGGATAAATCTAACAGCAGATATATAAGATCTTTTCACTAAAAACTACAAAATATTGCTAAAATAAATTAAAGAATACCTAAACAAATCAAGAGATATACCATGATTATAGATTGGAAAATTAAATATTGTTAAGATTTCAATTCCTTACAAATTAAGCCATGGATTCAATTTAGTCCTAATGAAATTTTGATAGAAAGGACAAACTGACTTTAAAATTTATATAAAAATACAAAGGACTATGAATAGTTGGAACAATTTAAAAAAAAAAGCTTAAGAACTTACCCTCCTTTTTTCAAGACTAGCTATAAAGTTATGTTAATGAAGACAGTGTTATATTAGCATAAGCTTAGGGACATACATCAACATAACAAACTAGAGGGCTGAAAAGTAGAGTCACACAAATATGTTCAATTGAGGGTTGTAGCTCTCTTGTACTAGCATTCTTTAGGCCCCAGGTTTAATCCCTGACTCTGCAAAATAAACAAATAAATAATACATATTGTTTACCTATAAATATTAATCATAAAATTAGTTAATGTTAAATATAATGCAATTTTATATTGAATACTTAATGTTAAATTAGTATATATTAAAATAAATTATTTCTATATTAAATGAATATGTATTATTTATATAATACATTATGCATTATATATATGATCAATTGGTTTTCAACATTGTTGCTAAGATAATTCAATGGGGAAAATATAGTTTTATTAAAAAATAGTGTTAGAAAGTTTGGATATTTATATGCAAAAAGTGGACCTCAAATCTCACTTTATACCACACACACACACACACACACACACACACACACATAGGAAATAAAAATGCCTCATAGACCTAAATGTAAGAGCTAAAAGTAATATTAATACTCTTTAGTTATAGTATTTAGTAGAAGAAAATGTTTGTGACTATAGATTGGGTAAAGTCTTCTTAGAACACAAAAAGAAGAAAAGCATAAAAGGAAAATACTTGATAAATTGAACCTCATTAAAATAATAAAAAAACCTTTTACTCTTTAGACTATCAGTAAGAAAATGAAAGCCATAGACTGTATGAACCTATTTGTAAGACATACATCTGATAACCATTACAGCTTAATAATAAGATAAACAATCCAATTAATAATTGGCAAAAGATTTGAAACAATATTTAACCAAAGAAGATAAATGAATCACAAACAACACATGAAAAAATGCTTAACATCACTAGTCATTAGAGGAATGCATATTAAATCAGAGTAAAATATTACTACATTACTCACTGTAATATCTAGGAAAGACTGACCACAGTGTTGAAGAGCATGTGGAACAATTGGAATTCTCATGCATTTCTAATAAAAACGCAAAACAATATGCCAACTTTGGAAAACATTTTGGCGGCGTCTTTTAGAGTTAAGTGTACATTTACTATACAACTCATGACTCCCCTAAATATTTAGACAAGTGAAAACTCATATCCACACATAGCAGCTTTATGTGTAATAGACAAAAACTAGAAACAAAGAACTAGGTATCATGTGTAGATGAAACTTTAGGAAAGGCAAAGCTACACTGTTAACTTTTCAAGAACTTTATGAGTCAATGATCAAACTCAGCCGATATTAAATATCAAATTGTGTAAACTTATAATTAAGTTATATTAAGACAAAATCAATAAATATCCCCAAACTCATAAGCTTCCTAATTAGTTTATTACATTTTACTCATATACATGCTCTTGCTGGTTTTCTTTCTTCTCCTTTCCCTCTTTCTTCTCATGACAGCCTTCAACTTCCAGCCATGTTGCTACAGGGGATTCTGCCCACCACAGAACACCCTCTACCCTCTGTGCATAGTGACAGGTCCAAGGAAGGACACAGCCAGGACGGCTGGAGCAGAGGCCTCCTGCCTGAGGGTTTTAACTAGATACAGTATGTCAGGGGTAGGTAGGTATGTTCCCCTCCTCTAATTATGACAGAATCCACGCATAGTGGAAGCATAGATAAAGGAAGGAAGAGACAGAAGATTCGAGCCTTTAGTTCCAGTTGCCTTCATATCAGCAACCCCTGTCCTTTCTGAGGTTGAATGTGTGAGCCAAGAAATTCTTTTTATTTTTTCATGCTTAATCTGGATCAAACTATTTTCTGTTCCTTGCCATGGAAGATTCATGAACAATACAGTATGCTTAGGACTTTTGTGTGCGTGTGTGTGGTACTAGCGATTGAACCCAGGGGTATTCTACCTCAGAGCTACATCCCCAGCCTTGTTTTATTTTTATATTTTGAAACAGGGTCTCACTAAGTTGCAGATGGCCTAAGTTGCTGAGGTTGGCTGTGAATCTGCGATCTTCCTGTCTCAGCCTCCCAAGTACTGGGATTACAAGCATGCACCACCACACCCGGCTATGCTCAGGATTTTAACATGCATTTGTTATCTTTGAAAGCTTGAATTGTTGTGTAAAGAATGAAATGAAAGGGACTGCAGAGCCTTTAGAGCCAGGGTGCTGCTATTGGGAGGGCTTTAGTTCCAGTCTCTGTGTTTATTTTGAGTCCTAGGGACACGCTTACAGATGAGCCACTGGCCCTTGGAACAGGAGGGACCGTTGAGGTCAACTGGGCTCCGGGTTTGTTGTGATTTGCAAACTGAGTTCCTGGAGCTGTTGGCTTCCACAGAATGTGCCCCCGAGAGTGCTAAAGGGCCTACAGAAAATTCTAGGCTCCCCTGCTCCGGTGATAGAGACAACACTGTTGATGGCAAGGCACCCGGAGTCATCTTGCAGAGCATGGACAGCACGTCGTACTGATTTATGCGGTTGTCTGACACGTTGTGCACAGTGCAAGGAAATGGTTTTCTTATAAATAAAATCCCAGAATCCACTACAGGGTCAGTGGAGAAGAAGGCTAGAAGGAGAACCTGCTGGAGGAGGAGGGGCTGCTGAGTGAGAATTCTTAGAAACCGGCCCCCTGAGTTTCACCTCCCACTTGGGATTCCCACCCCAGGGTACATCAGTTTCCATTTAAAACTCGGACTCGGTGGTGGACAAAATTGTTTCCCTTGGTTCTTCATAGCACAGCTGAGATAACCTGACATTTTCAAAAAGAATTTAACTAAATACTAAGGGAGAACAAAAAGGAGATACTAGCAGACAGTACAAATAGCGAGTTTCCAGAGCACTGGTTTCTGATCCTAAGGTAACCACAAGGTGGTCTTAAGGATGGTGTGATAATTTGGATTACTGTTCAGCAAATATCCATTTCCTACTGCCTCCCATTTTGGAATATATATCCCTGTCCCATTGGTATTGATCCTGGCCACGTGACTTTATTTGTCCAATGGAATGCTAATGGACATGATTTGAACAGGGGCCTTAAATGTGTTTCGGTGGCTTGGCTTTTGCATTCAGCAATCTGTTGTGAGAGGAACATACCTTGGGTAGCATTTCTCCTTCAACTGGACCCTAGAATC
Organism: Glis glis; assembly: GCA_004027185.1. Classification (NCBI taxonomy): domain Eukaryota; kingdom Metazoa; phylum Chordata; class Mammalia; order Rodentia; family Gliridae; genus Glis; species Glis glis. The sequence continues at coordinate 23,053 of PVJS01013638.1, read as the reverse complement.
ACACGTGAAACAGACATAAACCCAACCTGAAGCCAGGATCAACACTAGCTGGCCCATAGCCTGAAACACAGCCTCCCAGGCAGCCCATCCTAAATCTGCTAAATTGCAGAAGACCTGCAGACCAGGAGCGTGGCTCGAGGCTGGTTGTGGTAACTCCCAGGTACCGGGCTCACTTGTTTCTCAGTATTATGATGGCAATGGCTGACTAATGCAGATGGTGTTGTCACAGGGACCTGTCTAAAATTCTTTCCTTGGAACAAGTCGTCCTATCTTACTGCCTGCTACTCAGGTGCTGTATCAGAACACCTTGACCTTGTTCCTACTGGCCAGACAGCTGAGTGAAACACAGGATCCGACTCCAGTCCCCTACAGAAGACAAATTTTGCTATCAGTCTCAGGAGAAATCTCTGCCTCATCACTGCCCCCTAGTGGAAAGCAGCCTTACTATAAATAGTATACTAGTAGCATATATAGCCTAGCATGGCATACAGTATAGCATAGCATAAGTCTAAGCCAGAAAGTAATTCATACAGTGAAAAATAAGACCCAGCCTACAAACAACTATCCATGCTCTTCCTGCAGCTCAGAATGCTCATCCTTCCCTTCTTTGCATTGTTAGTGTCATTTACACATATACACGCACATACACACATACACATACACACGCACATACACACAAAGTTGTTATTGTTGCTGTTATTTCTGTGGTACTGGGGATAGAACTCAGGGGAGCTCTACACCCCCAGCCCTTTTTATTTTTTATTTTGAGACAGGGTCTCACTAAGTTGCTGTGGTTGGCCTTGAACCTGCGATCTTCCTGCCTTAGCCTCCCGAGTCGCTAGAATTACAAGCCTGTGTGCCGCTGTGCCTGGCTCGCTTATCCTTTAGCTCCCACCTAGTTGTCACTTTCTTGCTGTCCTTTCCTGACAGGATGTAGGCCCCCACTGGCCACTCCCATAACTGTGCTTCTTCACAGCACTCAGAAGTGCTATCTTACAAGTATTCGGGAGTGCTCAGTCATCGTCCACTTGCCCCTCACACTGTAAGGTTCATCAAGGCAAGGACTTGCTCAGGTGGTTTCTGCTCACCACTGTGTGCTCAGTGCCCAGCACCGTGCCTTGCACATAGAGCGTGTGTGTGTGTGTGTGTGTGTGTGTGTGTGTGCCCGTGCGCACGTGCAGGGATTGAACCCAGCAATCCTCCTATTTCAGCCTCCCAAGTACTGAGATTACAAGCATGTGCCACCACGCCTGGCTCACATATCTCTTAGCAGATATTGATCGATTAGACCAGGCTTGTGCCTCTCACTAAGCCTCGGAGCTGCCCCTTTTCCAGGGTAGGCACTTGATTTGATTTCCTGCATGTTCTTTCCTCTCTCTAGCACTTTTTATCCCATGCTCATGAACTAATATGGTTCTGATTCACAATTGCAAAGTCCCTTCCAGGGTCACAGATGCATGAATAGAAACGGAATCTTCTCTTAAAAAAGACCTCACTCTCTGCGCCTCAGTTAACATCGTGGGGAGACTAAGGCACATTGTCCCCCAAGTTTACTCAGCTGGCTATTGGCAAGTGTTAGAGCTGTTGACAGGAAATTGGTTCTGCCCCTTCTGTTGTCACTGTGGGCATAAATTGTTTTCCTCCTCTAACGATGACTTTGGCACCAAGTGCCACTGGTCTGCAACCCCCTTCCTTGTTAAGCAACCCTGGCTTTGGAGGGCCTGTGAATGAATAGGGACAGCTTGGGAGCCATCCCCTGGCCAGGTGTTTGGTAGCATCTGCTACTTTCCTTCCTTTGTTTTTTCTACCAGCACTGGTTTTAACCCTCATCTAGAAGGCCACTTTGTCTGGGACAGGGAGATAATTTAGTCTCCCGTCTGTTTGGCAGCTCCCTGATTACCAGCTGAGCCTGATTACACAGTCTGTGTGCCTGTCCCAGGACAGATGTGGGCTGCTGCACTGGAGGAGGAGGCTGCGTTGGAGTCTCGCTTCAAGCACCTCTCTGTGACTACCCCACACGCGATTCCAGCATGCAGCCAGCTTCAGCTCCGGTGCCAGGGCTAGCTGCAAAGCGACTTGCGCCCCCTTTCTCTTTCCAGCAGGGGGTCCTAGCACCTAGGCCAGGCTGTCTCTCTCTAGTCCTCAGATCTGCCTCCCCCTTGCAGATGATCCCTAGATTTCCTGGGGGTTTATTCCCCCTTTCTCTAGAAAGATCAGCTTCCATTCATGAATTTAACAAGTTTAACCAAAACACTTGGCAAAAACTTAACGATGATTTCTGTGCCGGGGTCTATAGATGTAAGTTGAGTTAGACACAGGAACTTTCAGAATAGAGATAGAGACTGATGTGCAGTGTGTATAGAGACAGATGTGCAGGAATTCTCATATTAGAAACCCAGAAAAGAGACTAGTTTTCTCAGAAAGGGGGTGCAGGGGAGGATTCTGGAAGGCTTCACAGAAGAGGTGTCTTCCTGGGTGAGTCTTAAAGAGAGTCACTGGGCTTTATTATAATGTGTAGCTGGGTAACGCTCAGAGGCATGGGAATCCAAGGTGTGTGTGGGGGGAATAGCATGGATGATCATCACATCTATGGTGGGTTGGTGGACTGAAAGACACATCGTGAAGACCCAGGGAAGGGGAAGAGTGGGAGATGAGGCTGGGAAGTCAAAACCAGAGGGTAGAGGATATTACCTGACAGGTGAGTCCACTGTGAGGCAGGCAGAGTTGCAAACTTTAGTTACAAACATCAGCACCTGTTTGAACATGGGGCAGGTCACGGAGCTTCCCTGGGAAAATATCATTTTTACATGATAGATTAAATATTTTCCCTGGAAGAGAAGACACATGCCATAAATAAGCCAAGGGAAACTGATTTTAAAAAGGTCCTTTTAGAAAGTGGTATTGGGGCTAGATTGCGAGTCACTGTCAAATGCAAAGTTGTGGCCGACACCCATGGAATGCTTGCGGTATGCCAGACGGACTTCACTTTAACCCCAGAACAACGCTAGGAAGAAGATGTTATTTTTATCATCCCCACTTGGTAACTGAAGAAAGTACCTAAAGTGACCGGCATCTGCAAGTTCATCTGAAGCCCATCAGTCTGATTCCAGGATCTATGCAGCAACCTCTCTAGTATTTGGGAGACAGAATCCTAAACTAAGCAATGCCGATTTCCTGCAGGCAATGGAGAACCAGGGAGGGGGGGATTCTGAGCACAGGGGAGATCTAATCTATTGGTGACAACCTCTCTTCGTTGAGCAAATAAGGAAAATGGAAGAAATACTTGCAGAACTTTCAGGAGCAGCACTTCAAACAATGAATCAGACGCGGGTCACTGGCAAACTTGAGACCCAGGGAGCCTAGGTCCCTGTCTCCCGAAGAAAGGCTTTGTACTAACTATGCATTGGAGGAGGAGGCACATTGCCCAGAGTGACAGGCTCTGAGGACAGAGGCCTGACTGTGCACATCAACAAATGGCCTGTAGACCCCATGGCACAGACCCCGGCGGCACACTGGCCTGTGTTTTACCCTCAGCCAGAGCATCTGCAACTATGAAGTCAGAGATTCCTTTTGTCATCATAGAACTAAAGTCAGCAGTCTAAGGACAATCTCATAAACATTAGGTGGAAAAGACCTTCACCTTGCCGGTCCGCGCACCTAAAACAGTGGATGTGTGTGATTCCCAAGAGCAGAGGTAAAACCCGCCTGTGTTGATGACTGCTGCCAGGGTGCTTGGAGAATTCCTGCAGCAGGAGGTGTTGCCCTCGGATCCCCCTATTTCAAGGTTTCCCAGCCTGAATCTCCTTTGTTCTTTTCTGACTACCTTTCGAAGGGAACCTCAAAGTTTCATCCCTGCTCTTCCTGGGGTCTGTAAATCCTTGGTAATGAAGAGCCATCTGCAGAGTCATTTTTATGCAGTTTCCCCTCCCCCCTCAGACTGGTACTAAAAAATGAAGCAGGACTAAACCCGGTCCCGACCCCTGCTGCACCCCGCCAGGCAGCCTGCTCAGGATAGGCTGGCTTTTATCCTGCCCCTTTTTTTTTTCTTGTGGTTGTTTGTCAATTTATAGTCATCAGCCCCTGTCCTCGGCTAGTCGGTCTGAACCGATTGTGAAAGTAGAAGTGTTGAGAGCCATCCGGAGCTTTTCTAGTGAAAGTCCAGATCTAGGTCTTCTTTTTACGCAGCAGGAAGCAGTCTGGGTGAAAACTGAACAGCACCACGTGAAATATCAGCACAGTTCAAGGTCATCAGGGTAGTTGACGAAATGCCTCGATTTCAACAGGTTCTTTGGAATCTTGTGTTCATGACTTAACAAACGTTAATAAAGAGGGAAAAAAACTTTATGCAGCCTCTTTTTGGGATCGCAAACTCAAAACTTGGGGCATTTTGTGATTCAGTTTCTTCAGATGTAAATACAGTCACCCAATCTGTGTATTACAACAAACTCTAAGACATGTTTAATAGAGCCACAAAGGATTATATATTTCTCTAGAAATATTTTGCCTTTTTTTCTTTTTGCCGTGCTGAGGATGGAACCCAGGGGCTTGTGCATGCTGGGCAAGCACTCTATCACTGAGCTAGACCCCCAGTATTTACTTACTTATGTATGTATGTATGTATATATGTATGTATGTATTTGGTGCTAAGGATTGAACCCAGGGGTATTCTACTTCTGAGCTACACCCCCAGCCCTATTTTACTTTTTTATTTTGAAACAGGGCTTCACTAAGTTATTGAGGCTGGATGCGAACCTGTGATCCTCCTATCTCAGCCTCCCAAGTACTGGAATTACAAGTATGCACCACCATGCCTAGCTTTTTTATTTTGAGACAGGGTCTTGCTAAGTTACTGTGCCTGGCCTCAACCTGTGATACTCCTGTCAACCTCACAAGTACTGGGATTATAGGCATGTGCCACCACACCCGGCATGCTTTGACTTTTGACACAAATATCCCCTTCCCCCATTTTGGGGATCCCAACAGGAAGAAGCCCAGCTGATCCATTATATGGGGATCTCTCTCTCTTCCCGAAGGCCTGGGAGAAGGGGAGCATCTCGCTCCCGGGCCTGCATTACAAATGTATGCTTGTGCTACGAAGCACACACACATCTGCTCCTGCACTGGTTTTTCTTTTCTCCCTTGTCCTACTGAGACGCAGGCTCCAGGCATCGAAAGCTCAGGTGCATCTAGCCATGAGAAGACATCTTTTCAGGCTCTGTTTATCTTTGCCTCAGTGCCCTCATCATAGTAATGAGGATGGACAGAGGTTTAAAATCAAATACGATTAAATGAATAGGGCACACTGCTTTATAATCCACATCTTGCACAAAAGATAGCCCATCCCAGAATTAGCTCAGGAGGAGAAAACATCCTCATCTCATTCTAAAAAGCCTTTTGCCACCTCTCAAAACATCCAAAAAGTCTTACACTTTCAGGAGGATTGCAAAGAAAGAGACTTCAAGACTTGGTCTATGTTTTTTTTTTTTTTTGGCCACATTTTTCCTGATCAGAAATACCATAACAAACAAGATTGCCCATTCTGGAAACCCTAATCGGAATTTGTACATCACAACTAAACAAAAGACCCTGAAATAATATGAACGCCACCATTCTCATTTTTTTTAACTCTATGGTATAGAGAAAGGATACAATAAAAGTAAAAAGGATTGTATAGTTCATAGAATATCTTTATCTTTCATGGCAAATACATTATTTGCACTCTTAAGAGATCATACACATGATGAGGAAAGTTCTAAAAATAATAAATTTTAAATATAGTGCATATAACTGATTGATTTATTTTATACACATACTGTTTGCTTGTGCTGTATATTACATAGGCACATATTTTTGTGAATGTATTTCTAAAACCATATATAAATGTCATTTCACTGGTTAGTGGTCTCATTGATATGGTGATGTAGGTCCTCAGCCTGGCTTTCTTTGTATCTCTGCACATGGGTCTCAGTGGCAGTGGAGTGGGAGCTGTCCCTTTCTGAGTCCCTGAAGCCCAGGTTGTGTTTGTGTATGGGGAGAGTTAATGAGAACAGAATGGCTTTCTTCCCCTAGCTTCCCCAATCCCATCTGTTCAAACAAAAGGCTGAAAGGGAAAGAGAACGGAGACCCTGCTGGTCAAGGGGGGAAGAATAATAACACATATCCTTGGGCAACATTTCAACACATGCAACCCTTTTATACCGTGCTTAAGCTTTTATTCAGACAAAAGAAAGTCAGGCCAATGTATTTTCCATTAAAAATATATTAAAAAATACATCAGGCCCAAAGGCTTAGTTTTTGTTGTTGTTGTTGTTTTGTTTTGTTTTTCAATGACTACATTTGTAAGTCTAGATTAAAAAATGAAAAATATGAAAGGGAAGGAAAAAAGCAATTTGATCCTAGTGAAATCGACTGAGTAACCCACCTGTGTAGGCAGCTGTAGAAGACTAATTTCAGTTACTTTACATGAAATTCAAGATGCAAGTAGTTAGCATTGGAACAAAAGGGGTAAAAGAAGATACTTCCTTCACTTCCTTCAGAGAGTCCATGAAACTATTGTAATTTACAATAGTGGACAAGAAAACCAGTTGCCTCCTGTCCCTCAGGTCAATGGCTTGTGCACACAAGCGTGGCCAGCAGCTCTGGAAGGTCAGGATAACTCTCCCTAGAGCCGTCAGTTCATTGAGGTTGACTGGCTCCTAGAGAGGGCTCCTGGAATCCTAGTGGGCACACTCAAGGGATTATTTCCCAAGGTTTGCCCGTGCTCTGTGCATGCTGCTGTTTATCAAAGCAAGAGGAGAAAAGATTTCCTGGGTATGACAAAATTTAAGTTGGAGATATTAGATACATAGATAGGAAAGTGAATTTGCCCTCAAACAATTAATTTTCTTTCACCTATATTACAAAACTTGTATTTTAAGTCAACCATCACAATAGCTATGTTACCATCACATACCTATAGCCTTATTATTGCTTTGGAAAATGTATGAAATAAATTCTGCTCTCTCCTCTTGAGTTAACTCTGATGTTATTGCTCCTGTGATAAGACAAGAAAGGGAAGAGAGGTCCACCGATGGAGATTGCCTAGGAGTTAAGATGTTTAGGTCACTATATATTGGCAAAGGAAAGAGCCCAGGACTTAAGAATATTTTCCAAAGGATTAAAAAAATGAGAGAGCGAGAAAACGGGAAGGGAAAATATAAAGCAAACACGAACTGTAGGAAGTGTCATCTTAGGATCTCCTGGGAATCAGAAAAGTCCTAAGAAATTGCATAAGGAAATGTGGCTAGAATTCCCAAGACACACTGAGACAGTGGGTGGAGCCCCTTCCACAGAACATCCGTCAGCTGTTCAACAAAGGCAAACCAGATGTTCAATCCAGGAAGGCACTGTCTATGAAACAGGGAGAGATATTCTGATTTGAGGGAAGGAGATTTGAGGTTCCATAAACATAAGTTTAGCACATCTCTTTTTGTGTGTGTGGTAATGGAGAATGAACTCAGGGACATTCTGCCCTGAGCTATACTCCCAGCCCCTTTTAAAAGTAATTAATTAATTAGTTAATTAACTAATTTTATTGTGGTTCTGGGGATTGAACTGAAGGGTATTCTGCCTCTGAGTTAGATTCCCAGCCCTTTTTATTTTTTATTTTGAGACAGGGTTTTTCTTAGTTATTGTGCATTGGCCTCCAACCTGCAATCAATCTGTCTCAGCCTCCCAAGGACCGGGATTACAGGTGTGCACCACCACACCTGCACATCTTGACCATCTTGTTCGAATATTTTCTCATAAATTTTCACTTTCATTTGTTGTCAACATTCAATTTTGCTTGCAAATGGGAGGGAAAGCAGGGAAAAGACAGCCCAAAGTGGTAACTCAGCAAAGCTTCATTATCTGGCTCTCACCTGCATATTATTCTTTTTTATTTATTTTTTTACAAATCATTTTTATTCATCATTATTTATTTTTGCCTGGGCTAATTTTAAAATGAGTTTTTATTCCCCTGCTACACTGGTCAGTGTTGGCCCAGAATGAAAAACACACCCCTGATGATCCACAGGGAATCTAATCCACCGCATTAATAAATGGTGAGCTGAATGCATTTGCCTACTCTATTTCCCTCCTTTATCCCTAAAGGAAAATAGTAATATAAATATACTGGCTTTGCAGAAGAGATGAATTCTTAAAGTTTTGGCTACAAAAGAAATCTTTGGTTAACAGAACTATATTTGGGCATGAATGTTCATCTCAAAACTGAAGTTGAATACCACATGGGAGGTCTTGCTCCGAGGAGTAACCACACTTAAAAGAATAGCAGGGTGCTAAAGATCATGCTGGAGGAGCAGAACAGTGTGATACCACCTCATCATATGGGTCATGGCCAACCCACCTATAACAAAAGGCAGGTTAACAAGAGAAAAGCATAACAAATTTAGTTTTACGTGACGCCAGGGTTTTCAGACGGGAGACCTGAAGGCCCTGGGAAAAACGTTTTCATGCTTAGATTCTATAAAAATTGGAAAGCTTCATAGAAATGTGATTTGTGGCCGGGCATGGTGGCGCACACTTGTAATCCCAGTACTTTGGGAGGCGGAGACTGGAGGATCCAGTTTCGCGGACAGCCTCAGCTCTCTCTCTGTCTCTCTCTCTCTGTCTCTCTCTCTCCCTCTACTTAGTGAGGCCCTCCTCAACTTCGTGAGACCCGGTTTCAAAATAAAGTATAAAAAATAGGTCCGGGGGTGTAGCTCGGAGGTAGAATGCCCCTGGGTTCAATCCCCGGTACCGCAAAACAAACAAACAAACAAAAAAAGAAATGTGATTTGTGTTACCTTTTCATCACTGTGACCAAAATAACCAACACGAACATCTTAAAGGAGGAAGGCTTATTTCGGCTCAGGTTTCAGAGGTCTCAGTCCATGGTTGGCTGGCTCCATTGCTCTGGGCCTGAGGCGAGGCAGAGCATCATGGTGGAAGGGCATGGCAGAGGAATGCTGCTCAGCTCATGGCAGCCTGGAAGCAGGGAGAGAGAAAGGGGCTGGGGACAGGATAAGGGTCTCCGAGGGTACGCCCCCAGTGAGCTACTTCCTTCAACCATACCCTATCTGCTTACAGTTTCTACCCCGTTATGGTAAGCCATTCAAATTATTAACCCACCAATGGATTAATCCACCAATGAGATTAGAGCTTTCATGATCCAGTCACTTCCCAAAAGCCCCAGCTGTGAACTTTTCTGTATTGGGGACCATGTCTTCAACACATGAGCTTTTGGAGGAACGGTCTAGATCCAAAACATAGCATAATTGGATAAAAAGGGTATAACCTTGTGGGAATAGACCGAGTGTGGGAACCCAGCAAGGCCTGTCTGTGTAGCATCTCTTCCTCCTGGACACAGGGCAGGACTCTTTCTGGAATGAGGGTCTAAGAGTGTTTAGGAAAAACTATTGAAAATACATTCTTCTTCTTATATCTCAAGTGTCTCTCATGGTACCTGGCTCAAGATAAGTGCTTGGAATATTTGCTGAGTGTAATATAACAAAGCATATACTGGTCTTTGCCCCTAATTCCTGGCACAGAGTAAAAACAAAAACAAAAACAAACCTGTGGAATGTCCTAAGTGATGGGAGTGTCTTCTATTTTCATAAATCCCTCTTTTGGTCATACCTGAGTGTATGCTAATGAGGTGACCCACGGTGGGACTTCAGACACTTAAAGGGAGGGACTGGCCACACCAGAAGCACCGAATGTGTGATTAGAAGATTTCGATATCCAGCCCCACCCCCTGACCTCTAAAGAGGACGGGCTGGAGATTTTCAATCATGTGGCCAATGATCAAATCAATCATGCCTATGTAATGGAAGCCTGGATAAAAACATGGGCCACTAAACTTGCAGGAAGCTTGCTGGTTGGTGAAGAGATTGATGTGCTGGTCGTGTGACCGCCCAGGAAGGGGAGGAAGCCCTGAGTTCTTCTCCCCAGACATGGCGTATCTTGCATTTGGTCATTTCTGAGTCGAAGCCTTTATACTTGTCAAAGGACAAAATTACAACAATTTAATTTAAGATCTCAGTTGGCTTTATTTTTTGTTCTCGAAGCAGGTAACACTTCGATTCACAGACTAGAGTGAGTGTTCTGATGGTCTGAGCTAAAGGGATTGAGTTTATACATAGAGAAAGGCTAAAAAAAAAAAAAAGCAGAAACAAAAGAACAAAAAGCAGCTGATCAGTTCAGTTACTTTCCTTGTGAGGTGGGACAGACAGACAGAACAATAGAAAAATAACTGATGGTTGACATCAGATTCCTTCTGGCTACCTTTTTAAATGTAGAGATTGAGGCAAAGGGGATTTCGTCATTGTGCCAGTTGAAATTGGTCTGTTTGGAAAATTTGGCTGTTACCTCTTTCATTCTGATATCGCCCAAAGCTCAGTTGATGACATGGAACTTTAGCATGAGTGATTCCATTTTGATTTTTAGATTGGTCTGTTGGGGTGTAGTGCAGGAGCTCAGTTTAAAACAATGGCTTCCTGCCGGGCGTGGTGGCGCACACTTGTAATCCCAGTACTTGGGAGGCTGAGACCGGAGGATCCAGGTTCGAGGCCAGCCTCAGCTACTTAGTGAGGCCCTCTGCAACTTCGTGAGACCCGTTTTCAAAATAAAGGATAAAAAATAGGGCCGGGGGTGTAGCTCGGAGGTAGAATGCCCCTGGGTTCAATCCCTGGTACCGCAAAAAAAAAAAAAAACAATGGCTTCCTGTAATTTTTATTTAACGTAATAATAAAACTTCAGCTGTAAGTATAGTGCTTCCAGTGAATTCTATGAATCCTTCTAGTGCATGATGGAACCTGAGTATGCTCATGGGAACCCCCAAACTTTGTAGCCAAGTCAGACAGAGTGCAGAGCTCCTGGGGACACCATGTATAGCTGGTGTTTGAAGTAAGGGCAGTCTTATTGGGGACCTCGCCCTCTGACTTGTGGAATTTGTTGCTAACTTCAGATAGTGTCAGAACAAAGGACTTTGTCTTACATGAAGAAGGGGTCTGCTTCATCTCTGGGTAGTGTCAGAATTGAATTATAAGACACTCAGTTGGTACTGGAGAATTGGTGTTTGGAACATAGCAAATCTTTGCATGGGCCATAATAATATTAACAAGCACCCTCTCTGTGCCAGGCACTCAGTGTTTTACGTGTATTACCTCATTTAATCCTCACTACAAAACTATGCAGTTGATGTTATTATCATCCTCATTTTACACCTAGGAAAGTGAGGCATAGAGGGGGTCATGCCAATGTCACACTGCTGACAAAATTGGGATTTGAACCTAAAATTTGGCTTGAGAGCACAGATCCTAAACCACTTCCCCCACCCAGTCCCGCTACTTGTCTTCTTGATCCACAAGCAGCTGAAGCAAAACTAAGAGCCAGACTTGAAGATGTTGGGCATACCTGGTGGCAAATGCTCTTAAATATGCAAAAGACTTCTGAGACACTTCATAAAAGAGGCCATGATGTCGTTGCCAGTTCCCTGAGCATTGAAATGATGCCACCTGGCTCATCTCAACACAGATATTAAGTGTGAAATTCCTCAGACCCTATTAATCAAAGCAATCACCGGAATCAATATTCATTAAACAACCACATGCATGAACAAAGTTAATCACAAAGAAGACAAGATGCTGCTCCTAAATTGGCTCTGCCCAAAAGGAAAGATAAGACTCATGGAGACAGACCTTCCTCCCTGTCTTGAGAAGAGGGAGGGTGGAAGAAAATCACACTTATCCAAATGAATTTGAAGTATCCCACAGCTGCCCCAATGCCCTCCTCATATCTCTTCATATGTAAAGTATTTTCTGTTTGGAGGACAGAGCAAGACTAGATTAATGGCAGGGCTGGTGACCCCTATCTGTAAAGGGCCTTGGCCTCTCATAAAAATACTTAATAGAGTTCTTTCCCTTTAATTGCATGCCACAATCTTTGGGGGCCCATCCATCTCTATGGATGCTCCAGGCACTAGACTCCCTTTGTAATATGGTTCTGCCTGAGTGTGGAATCAGCTGATGAGGCCAGAGGTCCCAAGGCGGAACACCATCTGGCCAAGGTCATGGGTGGCAGATTACCAATTAGGAAGCATGGCAGGGAGGATGTTGCGTGGCTGGGGGCCAGGAATAGATGGTGGATCAGCCATTAGTAAAGGAACCGGTGTAGGTGTTGCAACAGATGAATACACAAATCTTTGCTCTCAGGGGACCCTGTGTGCAATCTTAGATTTGGTCACAAGGAGTTTTTAGAGGTGGAATATGAAGCAAATTTGTTAAAAGATGCACATGCCTTAGAGCAGTATTTCTCAAACTTTTGTGTGCATATGAATCACCTAGGGATTTTTTTAAATGCAATTTCAGAGTTAGTGGCTCTGAATGGGCCTGAGATTTTGCATTTACTATAACCTAGGAGATGCCAGTGCTGCTCGACCATGGACCACTTTTTGACACAAGGTCTTAGAACCCACCCCACCTTTTTCTCTACATCTCCTCTGGAAGGCCTCCCCTGCAATCATCTACATCATTGGAACCCAGTTTCCACAGTAGACCTGTCTTCTACTCCAATGCCTTAGATTAAATGAGGCCCCTCTTGTATGTTAATTGTGTTGTGAATAAGAAAGACCTGGTCCTTACGCTTTTTTTTTTTTGCTTCGTTTTTAATAATACAAGTAATATATCTGGAATACTTTAGCCAACGCTTCAAATTGTATCATTTAATCTTCCTTATCTATCTCTAAAATAAGGACTCATTTTTCTTCTCAACAAAGTTAATAATTCACCTAATAGCTTAATCCATGTTTAATTTTAATAATTATTCCCAAAATGTCTTTTATGACTGATTTGTTTAAATAAAAATCTAAACCATATCTATGCAATGGGTTTGATTGGTTTGACTGTTAAATCTCTTCTAATCTCCAACGGTTCCTCTTATTCTTTTTTTTCTATTTTATTCAACTTATTTGCTGAAGAAGGCAGGTTATTTGCCCTGTGGAGTTTCCTTCATTCTGAGTTTTTCTGATTGCCTCCACATGGTGTCATTTAACATGTTCATTTATCCCTGTTATTTCCTGTTAATGGGTAGTTACATCCAGAGACCTAATGAGATTCAGTTCTCTTTGTTTTTGTTTTGGGCAGTAATACTTTGTAAATGATGCTGTGTGCTTTCTACCCCATCACAATGGGAGGAACATAGTGTCTGGCTGTTTCACTTTTAGAGATGGTAGAATTGACCACTGGGTTCAGATAACTTTAACCTGAACCATCTATTATAAAAGCCTTCCATCCACCTACCACTTAACAGTTTTACATCATTGATAACCCTTGTTTGCACTCTTGGAAGTGTTCCTATAGCACCTGTACTTCCCTATTACAATATTTTATTCCTCAACTTTCTCTGCTTGATGGCGAATTTTCCCTCAAGGCAGGATCATGTTTCCCTCTGTTCTCAGCTCTTAGTCCAGAACTCGGCATATAGTTGGTATTCAATCATTATAGAATGAACGAATTCTGAACCTAACCTACCTTGAGACCAGGGGATGCCTGCTCTAGGTCTCATTCTATCTAGGGGTATAAGGGACTATGACAGGCCTTTTACTATCAAAGGCATTCCTTCTAGGAATTCTGCCCCTATTGGGTTGGGTATAGGATTCAGGAACAGGTATTTCAGCCATGGCTGGAGATGCCAAGCCTCATAGTGCTACAGAGGAGATATGGAGAGAAAAAGAAGATATACTTTTGTAGAAGCTTTCCCACCCTTGGATCAAGGAGACAAGGCACATCTCAGGGTCAGGCAGAGATTCACTGAGGGCACAGATGTGAGCCTGCTTTGGGACCAAGTGAGGAGATGCTCCAGGCAAGCATGTTTTGAATGGCCGTTGGCTGATGGAACCCTGATCTTATTTTCAGAGTGGAGGGGTCACTGATGTTTGCAATGAACTTTTCCCCCCTCTTCCAGGAAGTCTTTGAATTTTAATTAGGGCCTGGAAAGGCCCTCATGTGGATCCCTTCTAATCTGTGGGATTGTAGATGACCTTTGAACTTCTTCAGTACATTAGTGACAGGGAAGAAAGGGTGAGGGGTGGGGGATTGCTGGAAAAGCCTCCTTAGAGGCGCAAGAGAAAAGCTTTTGAAAATTGAAAGGTTGATGACAGCATGCCCAGTAGGGGGAGCCCTTATCAGAGAAGATGCCAGCAGTCTGCTGACGTGAAGAGGAAATGATGGGAGACCATATTTGTTCAGGTCCTGAAGACATCCTTAAAACATGTAAGATTAAAAGGGAACTGCTAACTTTCTGGTTAAAAATGCTGCCAACCTCATTCTCCTCCCTACTTTCGTCTGCCCAACTCAGAACCTTAAAAGTGGTTCTCAATTGGGGACAATTTTGCCCCCCAGAGGATATTTATCAATGTCTGGATACATTTTTGGTGATCAGAACTGGGGACAGATGGGGTTGTTACATGCATCTAGTGGGTCCAGGCCAGAGCCCCTGCTAAACACTGTACAATACACAGGAGAGACCCCTACACACAGGACCACCACCAATTGCCAACAAAATCATAGAGTCCAAAATGTCAATAGTGCTGAGGTTAAGAAACCCTGCCTTAAACTGGTCTCTTTTCTATTCATCAATTATAGTCACACTGAATTGTACAAACTCTCAAACTCTTAGGCACCCATCCCTCTTATGTCTTTCATCTGAATTCCCAAAATCTAATTCTCAAGTTTCTTGGGCTCTTCCTTCAGAATTATCCTAGAAACACTTTTGCTATAGCCTTCAAAATCAGATGTCAAAATGCATTTTCTTTCTTTCTAGACAGGGCTCCACTCCATCACCAACCCAAGTACTGTCTTCCTTTTTCCCTTCTTCCCTTCCTCTCGCCCCTCCCCTTTATTTGTCTCTTTGGTGTTGTTTTTAAAATTCTACTTTTTATACCCCTTTATTGTTTTAGAAAACAGAACATAAATATACAGGCCAAAAAAATGAGATAAATGAAAGCATTTTTTAACTTAAAATATTTATTCTCTGTGACTACTCCTTATATTCCCTATTTCAGAGTCAAGGAAAGATTCTTCAAGGTACACTTAACCAGGGCACATTTATGTGTATGTGTGGGGGGGAGGCACTGGCATTCAAATTTAAGAGATAAATCCTTTACAGAAGAGACTAAGAGGTTTTACCTTTGCTGAATTTGAAAACAGAAAGCGGTGGCATCTCTGCCATGTGGCGTTCCCTGAAATAGTTTGACAAAGATGGCAAAAAACTCAAGAGGTAGAGCTGGAAAGTTACTAAGCCTCTGAGCTCTAGCCATTTCCTTGAAAAACAAGGGGCTGGCTCCAGAGTCCTCTAGTTTCAGACCCAGAGATGGGGCCCACTCTCAGTTGGGGACAAGGGGCTGAGTTGAAAGGTTTTTAGAAGTAGTCAGAAGGGCTGCCAGCCAAGCAGGAGGGACCAGTTGGGTTGCAGATTGGAAGATTTCTTAGTAGGTTTGTCATGTCCCCGTATACCTTTTCCTGGAAGTATTATGATCTCTTTAAATCACCATCATAATCGTAATCATCATCATCATTGCACCACCATCACCACAGGCGAGAGCTAATGCTTTGCCTACTAATCTCCAATCTTCAAAATAACCACTAAAGAACATAAATAGTTTCTTCAAAGCCAAATAGAACAGAGATGAGTATATGTATGTATGTATATATATTTGGGGGGGGGCATGGGGTCCAAAATGGAAGTAATATGGAAAGAACTTCTGAAATAACAAAAACTGGTCTCAGGTCCTCGAGTGCCCATGGAGACAGACCAGCCATTTACCCACCAAGTATGCACAAGCCCCGCTGCCCACTGAGGTACATTACAGTAAATGCCACGTGGTGAGTTCCCTACCTTTCGTTTTCTTTCCTGACACTTTTTAGAACTATACAGAGTCTAAATTTCTCACTTCCTTAGTCTATGGATACAAACAAAATTATATTACCATCAACCAGCCAAAGTTTTTATTTTTACCCTCATTTGTACGACCTCCCTCACCCCCTCAAGTCCTTCCCTTCCCCACCCCTGTATTTTGGATAGTCATTATAGAGGTGCCCTGCATGTGCTCAGAACCCAGCCTGCCCACTACCATCACTATGTGGCATCTGTCACCATTTTCCCCCTGTAGTCCCTCTCTAATGGACGTCTGCCAGTCATGAATCCTCTAGAAGGAGTGGCAGCATTGCTACTTCAGATGGTATCCCCCCTGTCCCCAGGAAGCCAAGATCGTTTCCACTGGCTCTCAGTCACCACCAGTCTTTTAGGTTTGAATGTGAGCTGAAGTTTATGGCAAAATAGAGAAATATCCTTTCCTAACTTCTTTTTTTTTTTTTTTTTTTGCGGTACCGGGGATTGAACGCAGGGGCATTCTACCTCCATGCTACGCCCCCGGCCCTATTTTTTTTATACTTTTTATTTTGAAACCAGGTCTCACAAATTTGCAGAGGGCCTCACTAAGGAGAGAGACAGACAGACAGACAGACAGGGAGAGAGAGAGAGAGAGCTGAGGCTGGCCGCGAACCCGGATCCTCCGGTCTCCGCCTCCCAAAGTACTGGGATTACAAGCATGCGCCACCACGCCCGGCCTTCCTTTCCTAACTTCTGAATGGATCTTTGTAGCTTCCTTTAAAGCTGTACCTTCAGGAAAACAATGCCTGTTTCTGATGCAGTTAATTGACCAAGAAAACACACACACACACACACACACACACACACACACACACACACACACACACCAGCAAACTCCAAGTCTCTTTTTAGAAAATAAACATTTTTCCAAAGTAAACAAGATCTGCAGCAATGCAACTCTGTCCAAAACTTAGATAATGTCTTTCCATTCTTCACATTTCTTTCCTTCCAGTTAAGGTGTCTCAAGTATCTCCCTTCCCAATCGTAGCCACTGCTTTTTATTTAAATAACTAAATGTCTATTCTAGGACATTTCCAAGACTAAAATTTACATGTGTATGTTCTACTCCTTATAAGACATAACACTCCTTATAACTTTGGAATCACCATTTTAAAAGCTAAGTACCTGTCCCATGAACGCCTATAGACTCTCAGGACAAAGCTTTCACCAGAACACAGGTTTAAGTTTCTCTGAGCTTCTACTCACTCCAACACATGACCTGGAAACCGCTTCTTCTAACGCAGATGGCAGCAAAAGGCATGTTTCCCTCTTCCATACCCTTCCCTGAAAATTGCTGCCTTTTCCTATTCAGGCTCCTGCTCAAACATGGAGTGTCAGATCTTGAAGGGACCTTCGTGGCTTGTAGGAGATGTAGCAAATTGCCTGAATCAAGCTCCATCCTCACCTCCTAGTGTGTTTCCTGTACTGTGGGAGCTGGAAAATTCAAAATTTCATTTCCTAAATTTTGCTTGCACCAAGAGTCTTACATGCAATTTGAGTTCTGTTATTTATGTGCATAAGCAAGATTTAAATATCAAAGTGAGGTAGGGGCCATTTTTTCTCACTCCTATTTCTCATTCCTATTTCACTGGCCCCTATTTCTGAGGTCAAGGGCACAAGACATGTCCCACAGCAGTGTCAGTCCCTAGCTTCCTGGTGTCAAGAGGCAGCAGAGGTGAGGGCAGCCAGAGGGGCAGGTCCTTGGCTAGCAGCATGGCGATGTGTACCTGAGCTCAGCATTTCTGGTGCTGGCTTTCTGGAAGCCCAGCCTAGAACTCCTCTAGTTCTTCCAATAACTTTGCTTTACCTTGTCTCCTGTATTAAGTTTCTTTCTGCTTAAAATAAACCAATTCCTGCTTTCTTGAACTTTGCCTTACTTAAGGTCATCAACAATGAACTTTACCTCATCTAAGGTCATCAGCAATGAATAAACCCTTGTCTTATTAGCCACTGATCTAGGTACAGGACTAAGAACCCCAATGCTAGCAGAGAGTGGGCGTTAGTGAAGAGGAAACTAAGCCAGGATGCGGTAGGCCAGGGGAGGAGTGTCTGCTGTTAGACTTGGCTGGGGAGAGACCTCAGGAAGGCTTTGCAAATACATACAAGGAATGTTCTAAAAAGTAATCAGTTTGACTGAAATACTGTAAAAAAGTTCCTAGTGCCTAGGCTTGGAGTTGAAAACAGAGATTGACTTTGACTGCATAATGAGCAGAAATACCTGTTAAGCTAAGTCCTTTTCTAGATCATTATGAAGAGGAGGTACGCATCACTTGTTAACTATAGCTCATGTTCTCTAAACAAGATGATGAAGTGATTGTGCACAAAAGCTTGTATTAACAAAAACTCCAACCTTAGGCTTTCTGACTGTGGATTATACCCATTGCTGAGAAGTTTAATTTCCCTGTTTTAGCACAGCATGCTATTCGAAGAACCTACAAATTTCTAGCACCACCATGCATTACATTTCTGGGGCATACCATAGGTTCTCACATCTGTTGTTCAGGGTAAATTCTACTTTATAGTGTTTGGAAATTGTGTACGGTTACAGGCCCAATTTTGGCACTACTGTCTGGGGAAAGAAACAAACTGGAGGGGTAGAGAGAGGGCAATTAAAAATTTTGCAGAAGCTGAAAGTAAAAAGGTGAAGTGCTCTGTTGGGTAATAAGGTAAGAAGCAAAGCAAGAAACCAAGGCCACTAGAAGAGTGGTGGCCCTGGACTCCGGGAAGCGGGGAGACATCTCCCCGCGCTCTCAGGATTGTCCATCACAGCCCCGCAGTTCTGGGCAGCACACAGAGTGCTCCACCTAGGTCGTTGGCAGGACCTACTCTGCTTGTCCCCTCTTCTGTCACCCCCAGTGGGTATCAGGGGGCCCAAGACCACCCTCAGGCTCGATGACCCATGAGAAGAACTCCCAGGACTCAGAAAAGCTGCTGAACTGGTGGTTACTACAGGTTATTACAGCAAAAGGAGATAGATTAAAATCAGTCGCAGGAAAAGACACCTGGGTAGAGTCCAGGAAAGCCTGGTGCAAGCTCCCAGGTGTCCCTTCCCAGCGGAGTTGTTGAGGATGTGTTGAATTCCCTCTGCTGCGGTGTGTGAGAGCCCATACATGTTGCCAACCAGGGAGGCTCCCCCAAGCCTTGGTGTCCAGGGTTTTTGTTGGG
Source organism: Glis glis (assembly GCA_004027185.1). Lineage (NCBI taxonomy): Eukaryota > Metazoa > Chordata > Mammalia > Rodentia > Gliridae > Glis > Glis glis. The sequence continues at coordinate 3,919 of PVJS01013638.1, read as the reverse complement.
AGTCTGTCATGCAGGCATGCTGCGCCTGTGTGCTGACTTCAGCTACTCAGATTCCAGCCCCCAGAGCAAAAGCCAGTGCTCACTACAAATCACACTGTTAGCATGAACTATCTGATCAGACTGGTACGGTGTGGCCCAAGGCCTCAGGCATACGAAAAGCCCCTTGGCAGACAGAACATTCCAGGGGATCGGAGCTCATCTCCCAGGGACTGGCCAGGGGTCATTCCTCTTGGGAATGTAAAGCTTGAGAAACCCAGGCTTTCTGAGCTAACCCTTTCCTTCCCTGGGAGGGAGGGCAAGGCTAGGGCACACTTCCTGATCTTGGTTTTCTCAGAATAAAGCTGGGACCACGGTCATGGGGTTATTGTTAATGTTAAGACGAGGTCTGTGAAGCACCCAGCACAGAGCCTGCCATGTGGTTGGTGCTTCACATAGGGAAATACTTTTATAAATTCTATTTATTTGTTTCTACATCCTATCTGGTCGCATTCCTGGACCAACTGGAAAAACCCTCATTGCTACAACTCTCCTTAATCACCAAGTCTCATCTGCAGTTGATGGGGAAATGCCCCCTTGAGATTGGGGTTTGAGTGGCTGTAGAGGAGCTAAGGCCTCAGGATTGGGGTCTGCCCGCATTGTTCACTTGGAAGCTTCTCTTCTAGATGTCCTGCTTACTAGCTTCCTTTGACTCCAGGAGCTGATTGGCCACCATGTCCTCTGATTCAACCTCCTCCAAATTCTAACTCTAGTTCTCTTTGCCTTTTCCAGTGAATTCTAGGGCTTAGGGGTAGGGCCCTGAAACTTTGAAATCATGGCCTGTCCTACTGTCTCCCCCCATCCTCAGTCTATTGTGTAGCTTCACCACTCTCCTGGGGTCCGTATGAAGGCTACGGGAAGTGAAGGCCTGTGGAGCCTTTAGCACGATGCTTGGATCATAGCGAGTACTCAATACGTGATCATTACTGTCAGATCTGATATCATTCCTCTGCCTAGGAGTTTTCACTGGTCTGCCACTGTTTACAGAATAAAGTCTGAATCTCTGTGTGTCGCCTTCAAGGCCCTAGCCCTAGATGATCAGAAAACCCCTCCCTGCCCTGAGCTTTTCCAGCTCTTCCTCTTACATCACCCCTTCACTTGGAATGCCTTTTCCCCACTTTGCCTGTCGAAACCTGCCCACTGAGGCCCAGCGCAAATACAATTTCCATGAAGCATTTCCTGATTCACTTAGTTATAATTAATCACCTTTTCTCTTGGGCTCCCATTGGGTTTAATTTATATTCCCACTCTACCTCCTTCTGGCCTATGTTTGTATTAGTTAATTCTGTTATCAGACTTCTTACCTACCTCCAACTAGAGAATAACCTCATGGTGCAAACAAACATCAGCTGAATTGCTGAACACAGAGATGTTGGCCATAGCAATAGGAAATGCGTGGGTGGGGCAGGCCAAGCCTGCAGGACAGAGCTACAAGACGTTAGAGCGTGCGGGGCACTATGTGGAAGAGCAGCTTCTCAGTGGGAGGGTGACCAAGTCAACGCCTCTAAGAGCCAGAGATTTCTGGTAGGCAGTAGTTCTGGGAAGGCATCTGCTCTTCAGAGAGGATGCAGACTTATTTCAGTGGAGACTGATGGAAGATTAACTGGCTCTCCTACTTTATGAGCCCTGTTGCCTCAGGGACACAGGAAAGTGGAAGCAGGTTATACCTACGCCCCTCCTCCCCTCACCTATGGTTAATAGAGCTGAGCACGGGCTCGAGACCTCTGCATTGCTCAAGTCAGAGGCAAGAGGGTTGGAGAGGGAGACCCCAACCATGCACCCTGCAAAGTACTGTGCAGGGAATGAGATTCCTCCTGCAGGTGGTTCCTTCTCCCCAGGTGGCTCTGAGAGCAGTCTGGTCTTTCAGCCTATGAAGGGGAGGTGAGGGTAGGCCTTGGGGCCAGGCAAATACCTTTCCCAAATCACATTTTGTCACAATTCATTCTCAGATGCAAAACTCCCCCACCTGTCCTTCATTCCTGCTGGGCTTTTTTTTTTTTTCCTTGTTAATCTTTTTTTCTCCGCTCCTTCTTCTTCCTTCCCTCCTATATCTGGGTCACCTGAGGTCATCGTCTTTTATAACCGTTTCAATGACCAGACGAACAGCTTCCTTGTTCCAGGCTAGTGTTTGCAAACATAATTCATCTTCCTGGAATAAGTATGTGAACATTCCCAGTGACAAATATCAGGAAAGTCAGGTTGGGTGGGGTGTTTTCCAGCACATGGGATTCGGGAATGAAGGCAGGCTCTGGGACTTAAAGGTTCTATGCTGACGACAGCTACATTCAACCATCACTGGCAGGGTAGAAATGTAGACATTTGCTATTTTATTAGTTTGGCTTTGAACAACCCCCAGAAGAAATCAGCACTCAGTTTCCTTTAGTTAGCCTTTGGTGGACAAGTATCTTGGAAAGCTGACATCCACCACAATTTCAGAAATTTGGTTCAATTCTGGTAAGTTTCTAGAATCCAATCACTGTGTGAATGCACATGCTGTGGTTTGGATATGTGTCCCTCAAATGTCCATATGTAAAGACTTGGTCCCAGGGTGGCAGTATTAGAAGGTGCTATGGCCCTTTAAGAGGTGGGGCCCAGTGGAAGTGCTCTCCAAGGGAATTGTGGGATCCCTGTCTCCCAGTCTCTGCCTCCTGGTTCATGTGAGCACTTCTGCCACCTGATCTCACTGTGATATACCACCCTTGCCATAGGCCCAAACCAATGGGACTGTATAATCCTGGACTTGAACCTTCAAAACTGTGAACTAAATAAACTTTCTTGTCCTTATAAGTAGCCAGTCTCAAGTATTTCATTGTAGTCATGTGAAACTGACTAAAATAGCACAGAAATAAATGATTTCTCTGCTTACTGCCCCTTCCTCTGTTACTGTTTTCTCAGGAAAACTTAGGTAAAAGGCCCAGTGTCTAGGAATCTTCCCTAAATGTACACTAACAAAAATACCAAAGGATATATGCACAATTTTACATATTACAGTACTTTTTTTAATGGTAGAAGACTCATAACAACCTAAATGTCTGCCATTAGGGAACTTGTCCTATAAAATATGGTTCATCTACACAATGGAGTACTGTGCTGCTACAAAAAGGGAACTATCTAGGAGTGGAACGATTGGATCTCATGGTATGTGTTTAACTTTTGAAGAAACTGACAAGATACATTCACACAAATACTGACACATAGATTCCATAACAGTGTTATGCATAAGAGCCAAAAACTGAAGACAACCCAAATGTCCATCAGTTGGTGAATGAGCCAATAATTGTGGTATGTCCAGTCGATGGAATATTGCTCAGTAGTAAAAAAGATTCATCCAATACTTGAATGAATCTTAAAATCACTGCTGAGTGGAAAATGTAGAGAGAAAAGGATATGCTGCATAAAATTCTAGAAAATGAAATTTAATCTATAGTGACAGAACATTGACCAGAGATTGTCTAGGAACAAGGAGGGGTAGCTGGAGAGATGAATTTACAAAAAGGCATAAAAAATTTCTGGGAGTAATAGAAAATGTTTGTTATCTTGGTTATGTCTTAGATATATAACAAAATGAGTCAGATTATATACTTCACATAGTTTCAGTTTGTTATTATCTTTCAACTACTCCTCATAAGACATGGGTAAAAATACTTTAAAAGGAATATGAATATTTCCACATGTTGTTGCAGAATGGTTTCAGGATACATTAAATGAAAACACAGCATGAAGAGAAATGCATGTCCTATGCTATCGTTTATCTTAGAACGTGAGACATAGGAATGCACATACGATAACATACTATATGGAATCCTCTTAGACTCTTCCAGTTAACATGTTTTTCACAGTAATTTTGGTTCTGTTATTCTTTTTTTTTTTTTTTTTTTTTTCA